>SKCR01027989.1:0-282740 GCA_019454045.1 Zanthoxylum bungeanum
GAGATGCCATAGTGGGCACATGAGACATCCTCTACACTTAGATGGCAGTCACGTCACCGATCTATTAGATCAGACCTCCGCCTGTTCGTTGGGTGTAGATAGATCCTCAGTGTGTCCTATGTGTGTCAAGATAGGATCCGTCAGTTCTGTGTACCAGAGCATAGGTAGTCCATACAATTAGCAATAAGATAAATCCGTGGGCCCGTGGTAAAGTTTAGAAGCTAGTTCTAAACATTCTTATGAGAATTGCTAATAGAATAGTCGACTGGATAATCCCCATAGAGATTTGACGTTTACATCTATATCTCTGGGATAATCCGGATACCTGTGACGGAGGAATTAAAACATTTGCCATGACCTCGACCTGTATGATTCAGCCAGTTTATCCGTGATCGTCATAATTTATGGGTGGATAAATTATGGACACGAAATTGGATTTCGTGACGGATATGCCTGAAATTAGAGAGTCTCAATAATGAAATATAAACTCGTAGAGCACTAGAGCAACATTAATAAACAATACTGATTGTTTATAAAAGTGTTTAAAGGTTAAACGCAAAATACACGTGTAGGGACCCGATAGTCATTTACAAGATTGTTGTGTATTTACATTTAATACTTGATTATTTTAAATACACATTAATTAATGTCAAATGGAGATATTTGACTTATATCATAAATGAATATATGTATTTAATATTTAATGTAAATATAATACATATATTTGAGATATTTGTATTTAATTAATTAATTAATTATTTAATTGTTAAATGATTAATATAATTAATATAAATATCTTATATTTAGATATTTAATTTGTAATGATTAAAGTTGCATTAATTAAAGTAGATAAATATCTATAAAGCATATTTAGATATTTAATTTACTTTAACTAAATGCAAATGAAATGAAATTGAAATGAAATTTGTGTATATGCCTTTGATGATTTCGGCCAAGGCTTATTTCTTTGAAGTATATATTGTTTCATTTGCTTTTCATTTCATTTACCTAATACACTTTTACAAAGAGAGAAAGACACCATTGAAGAAGCAAAAGAAAGCTTGAGAAAGAAACTAAACATCAAAAAGCTTGGATTTTAGTAAGTTTCTTGAACTTACTATTAGTAAGGAGTTGTTCCTTTTGTTCTAGGCTTTAATATGTGATATTCTTATGATGTTCCTTTCTTTATTTCTTGTGTTTTTGTTGATGGTTGTTTTGATGAAAGTGTTGAGCATGTATAATGAAAGAAGAGAATGACTATTGTAGTTATATGTATTCTTTTAAGGTTTATGAAACCAAGTTGCTATTCTAGAGTTTTTGACCCACTCTTAAATGACCTAGATTTGATCTTGAGTTGTTTCATTATGTTGAGACTTGAAATTGTGAAAGATTGATGATTGAAGTAATTGATTTGGTGTATTTAGTCTAATTTGACAATTTGTTGAAATTGAGAAATTAGGGTTTATAACCAATTCCAAATTTGGGGCTTTTGAGATATGTTGTGTATTTGTATGTGTATATGATGCATATAAAGTTTCATTTGATTGGATTTCATTTGGATGAGTTTTGAAGCATGAAATCACAAAATGCACAAACCCCCCCCCCCCCCTTTGGAAGCTCTCGGCCAAGATAACAAAAATGAGGTTTTTGGTTCTTTTGGTGTGTTTTGATGTTTTGAACATGCTAAGTTCATCTTAGAAATGATTTAGAATCATTCAAAATTGATTGGATCAATTTCGGACTAAAATGGACACAAATACCATATAAGGGTAATTTGGTAATTTCACTTGAATATGATTCAATTGAAATTTTATTTCATAATTTGATTATTGGAATGTTAAATAAATATGTTTATTTAATTAATCCGAGAAAAAGTTTTGAAATCCGAAAATACGATTTTCGCCGCTTCCGCTGCCGTTACCGGATTCACCCCGTAATAAAACCCCTTCAATATAACTATCGGATACTTATGCAAGTGCGATAGGAGGTCGTGTTTCACCGATGATACGGAAACAGCTTCGCTCTGGATAGACCCCTCAGAATCCCATGGTATTATGACTATGTGTCTATGGGAGGCCGAAATCAAGGTAGGTGTGTATAGTCTTAACCTGAGACTTACATCGCTAATACTTGCGATAATCGGTAGACTTTGGTCTTGGTGGTACATGGCTTTAACCGGTTCTGAGTACACCACTTCTGAGTTTATCAGAGAGTCGTAGTGTATTGGGTGTGATGTCGAGACGGAAGTATCACTTCAGTCATAGTTGAGATGATGTCACGCAGGATACGGTACTAGTGCTCTTGAGTGATGCGCATCCAATCGGGATATTGTGACCAGGTCATGAATATCCGATTATAGAGACTATGTTACCAGACATCCGATATGTGTTTCAGACGGGGCAGACACTTATCCAGCCCCAGCCCTAGCACGTGACTATCCGATACTGGGCCGATACACACAATACAATGGTATACTACGCTTGATACAGATCTTAATATTCTTAGATGAATATGACCGGAGAATTTGGTAGACATCGTGCTTTGCTAGGAGCCGACCTTGTCTCGTAAATTGGTAGAACGTAGTACTTGGTACGTACGTGATTCGGATACACCGACGACCGTATTTACTGCCAACGTATCCGGAGATCTCATAGGTCGCTTCCCGATAATGCACCGATGACGCATAACTCGCACTCATTAATAATCTGGGATTATATAGAAGAAAGAGAAAATTAATCTGGGATTAATTACGGAGATATTTTATCTGGGATAAAATATCGTCTAAAGAGAGAGATTGATTAATTTGGAATTAATCGGTAAATTAATATATTCGATATATTAAACGAAATTAGATTTCTACGCGGAATTAAAATTAGATTTTAATTCGGGCGAACGAATTAATTTAGAATTAATTCGTTAGCGACGTGAATAGTGAATTCGCTAGGCGTAATCATTTAATTACGACGCGATGGAAAAATCGTTAATTTGGAATTAGCGAACTCGAGCCCGAGTGTGATTGCGAGCGCATTCGTATTTCGAATTCGAGTGCGGCGACGCAAGTCACATCAAGCGTCAAATCAATCGTCACATCAGCGTCAAATCAAAAGTCACTTTGAGTGATTGATTGATTGATTGATTGATTGATGGATTGAATGAAAGACACACATCAAATCACTTTATTAAAGTGACATTTGAATAGTGATGTAAGTAGGTGAAATAGTGACTAGCTATAGACTTTTACCATTTAATTTATTCGATATATTATTTTGGTAAATGGTTTTTAGCATATTTTCTAGGAAAATATATAAGACATTTATTAGGTAAATGTTTTACAAGTCTTCACTTTTTCACCTCTCTCTCCCTTTGTTCTTCTTCACGCCAAAATGAAAGAAAACTCACTGTTTTCATACCAGTTCAGGCATGAACTTTAGGGAAGGAATGAGTGGTTTTCATGGTGAAAAATCAAGTGCTAGCACACTTGCGACTATTGCGGAGGTTCACGCATGAGGCGGGACCCATTCGACGAAGTTTGGAGCTTCGAAATGAGACCTGAAACTGCCCAAACAAGTGAAGTGAACTGCTGCAGTGGCGCCTACCAAAACAGTGAGCTTTGTGGCTTCAATCGTCTTCAAATCGACATAACCGATCAATGTAAGTATTCCGCTATCTTCATTGGTGATTTCGCACATTATTTTTCATGTCTTGTTTGATCTTGGGACCTGGATAATAACCAACAATGGCATCAAGAGCTATAGGTTCAAGCATGAAATTGTAGGGCTTAAAATTTGGGTAAATTGTTTTGAGCATGATTTGAATAAATTGATTGTTTGAGTATGCTTATAACATGTCTAATTGCATTTTGGTTGGACCAATTTGTTGAAAATTAATTGGAATAATTTTCCCCAAAAGTTTACCTTGGCCGAATGTGTGGATGATTTTGGATTCTTGGAATTTTTGATTTTTGATTCATTTGATGAGTTGAAATCATTTAGGTTGATGTTAATTTGAATAGAATTGGATTGGATTTCGAATTGGACAAAAACCCCAAAATCCTTATGTTGGCCGAATGGAATTATTGCCCTAATGTCTTGGTAATTTTGATTTTGTGACATTGGATATGTATGAAATCAAATTGGATGGTGATTTGATGTCGATTGTGGGTTCGATTGGATGGAAACCGAATCGGACACAAAATCCCTCCTTTGGCCGAGAGCATTAAAGCATGTAATGGGTTTGATTTTTTCATTTATGTGTTGGACATGTGATAATGATAATGAGCATGATTAACTGGAATAATTTGGTGTTTTATAAATATTGATTTAGTTGATTAATCATGTAATGCACTTTAGGTAATTGAATTGCAGAATTGGATTCATGAAATTTAATTATTTAGGCTTAAATTGGATTTGGTCTTCTAATGTTGTAATTGGGCTTATTGGGCTTGATTTTATCAAGTTGGGTTTAGGCCAAATGGATTGGATCTAATTGGGCCCAAAACCACAACCATAAAGCCCAAATGCGACTTAATGAACCTTTAAAGTTTAATTGGGCCTAATGGGCCAAGATTGATTTATGGGCTTATGGGGTAAATCCCGGATTGGACTTTGGTTATCGGTTTGACCCGAGTTGACCAAAAGTACACGCCTTAAGAAATCAATTAAAAGCCCATTGGACTTTAATTGAATTGACGTTGGACGTTAATCGGTCTTGAGACGCGTTAAGATAAAATTTGGAATTTAAATCGTAAAGGTTATTAAATAAAAGTGTAATATTTAATTTGGAATTGAATAGTGAATTAGTATTAAATACATGTTATATTGGATTTAATGATGTAGTTTAATTTATTCAAGAATTCGTACTTTGAGTACTTATTCGCAAAAACGAGTTTGACTCGAACAAAATCAAATCCTTGTTTGAACATTGGATGATCACTTAATTATCAGATTAATTAATTGATTAGATTGATTGATAGCATGCTTATGTGTGTGAATACGTGGTTGTGTTGAATCAATAATGTATATCGGATGGATATTAGATGGGTGGGCAATTTTAGAAATTGTTGTAATAAATTCGATTTATTAAATTGGACCTGCGTGTCCAGCCTTATCACCTTCATTCTCTTTGTATTCTCTTCTCACCTATTCCCCTCCATGTAAATAAGGTTTCTTTAGAAGTGTAGTGTAACGGGGTAGAAGTAATATAAGTGCTAGCTTGAGTGAGATAGGGAGAGATTTGATCTAGGATCAATGTGTAAAGTATCCATCCGCATATCATTATTATTTTTTTCATACTCGCTTTATTATCTATTTAGAATGCATGTTTAAGGGTGTATGATGATGAGACCTTAACAAAGATAATTAAATTGGTAGCCAATTTGTACACGAAAAACCCTCGTTAAATATCAAGCATTTATTTTCCTTCCATTTAGTGATTCTTGCTCAAGATCCGAGATTGGCAGGGGTTGTTGGCCAAAGTCAAGCCCTTGTCCGTCGAAGATGTGTTTTAATCAGGAGGCTTTGTTCCATATCGGTGTCGTGTCCAAGTTGTCATTTTTTGGCCAAAGTCAAGACCACTTCTTGTCCATCGACATTGATTACGAAGCTTCCATGTCAATGGGTCCGCGCTTGACTGGGATCACTAGGTTTGTTATGCCAAAGCCAAGGCCTAGTTGATTCAGAGGAAAAAGGTTAGGGTATATATTCGATATATAGGCATATATTAGATATATGTTTGGGACTTGGATGTCCACTTACTGGATCTAGGAGTTGGATGGGATCCATTGATCTTCGAGATCTACCTAGTTAATTATCATACAATTTGTTGGCCAAGTCAAGATTGTGTGATATTTAACGGGATCCTAGCCCACTAGGAAACACGGTTTCCCGAGTACTCGACAGAGGGTTAGAGGCTCGACGAAAATAATGGGAGGCAAGTATTGAATTTGCAACATTCGTTCGAATACTCGCTAAACGCGCTCATCTATATTTACTCGTCATATTAATCAAAAGTATTAGTTGGACTAATATTTTATGTTGTTTTTTTTATATATATATATAGTTGGACTATATACAAACTCATCATTCGATATACAGTTGATTTTATAATTGGATTATAGTAATCAATAATTGAATTAAAATTAGTTGATTAAATAATTGGTTATTGTAATCATTATAATAAAAAAGTACCTTATTAAATTGATTAAATAGTTGGACTATTGAAATCAAGAAAGAATTGAAAGGTTGAAATTTAAATATATAATCCTTGGATTAAATGTTTTAAATGATTTAATTTTCATTGGGAATTAATAATAGGTTACTTTATTGGATAAAAACTTATTTGACTAAGCCCATAATTAAGCAAATAGTAGAGCATAAAATCTTTGGAAGATTTATGTGATGATGACTTTAGTGCTTAATTTAATATACTTGACAATAAATCTATTTTAAAGTCAAAGTTTGCATTGGGCAAGTTACACAAGGTGCACATCATTTCGATATTCTAAAACCCAAGGTGGCCAAAGGTTTGTGAATTATTGAAAAGATAATTGACGTATCCCAAAGTGACTACCATTTAGATATGTAAGACACGAAGGAATTAAAGAAAGGGCGAGGCTCTAACTTTAAAATATTTGTCAAAGTTATGTTCACTACTAGTATTGAAATTGGATTTTAAATACTTAGTGTGGTACATAAAATATATGTATTGATGGTCAGAATCCGCTATGAGCTGGATACTACTTCAAGCCGAGATTTCTCTGCGAATCGGAAACGGGACGAAAGTCGCTGTTTCGACCGTAGATACCTAAGTTTAGGAACTACCCTTTGGGTATGTACTTAAATTAGGAAATTTTATGTTGTAACACTAGTTTGACTAGAGACATTATCTCTATATCAGTGTTTAATCCGATGCGGATAAAACCTTTATTTCTAGAACACTAAGTGTTTCATTATATAAGATGATACTGAGATAAATACATTAGATGTAAATAACAGAATTTATATTTTGAATATAAATAAAATCTCAAACATATAAAATGACAAATAAATAGCTCAAATTGATTTGATCAACAGAGACTTATTTGTGGCATTGTTGTCTAGGACACAATTAAACAAGACTCGTATATCCACACTTTTGAAGAGTCGGTACTAGGACTGATTTGACTATTCAATAAGGTCTGCGAATCTAGTTTATTAGGTAAAATACCTAAAATACTATTTACTTGGTAATAGTAAAAGTGCCACCGATCTGTTAGCCCTATTCATGGTGAAGTAAGTGGGCCCATATCTAGCTAGGCTAGATGTGAACATGAATATTTCGTGACCTTAACGGATGTGGCATCACGTTGTGGTTATGTGTTTCTTTTGAAGAACACAGATCGGAAACTTTTGAAGTTTCGACACGAAGTAAATAAACAGATCGGCTATAGTATTATTCCGCCACGATAAGACCGTAATGGAAAATACTTAAGCAGTAAGTTTCATACGTAAATGAAAGAGTATGGTATTCTTTCATATGAGGACTCCTCCCGAGACACGTCAGTTAGACGGTGTGTCCGAACTAAAACCGAATTTTGTTGGACATGATAAGGTTTATCATGAGTCGCTCTGAGCTACTGTTTCCTTCAATAGGATATGTATTAAATAACAAACTTATTAAGAATAAGGTTCCATATAAATCTGTTTGACAGATATCATATAGGATTTGAACAGGAAAGAAACGGGGTTTCTCATTCCTGATAATTTGGGTATGCCAGGCATAACGTTTGGATGATACCAAACTAAAAGACCCAAATTGGATAAGTGCCAATATAGGTTATCCTAAGGGAAACCTTAAGTATAGTACTTGTAAATCTCACATGAGAACAATGTGATTGTTGCTCACCATGCGGTTTTTCCTGAGAGGAATACCGATATGCAGTGGTCAGTGGGAGGACAGTGATACTCGATGAAAATCGGAGTAATACTGTTCAAGGCACGAAGTCCTTAATGGAACACAAATAGTTCATCTATGATGAATCTATACCATTAATCTTCAAATACACAAGAACTAGTAGATCGGATAGAGTCGAAAAAAACCTAGGGTATGGGTTTTGATCTCACCCCATAAAGATGTCAATCTTATGGAGGTGTACCATCCGACTGCGTTTTGAGGAAGTGATACGAGGTATCGACTCCCTGTTATGGCAAAGTGCCATGAGTCCGAAATGGATTCCATGTATAACAACTATTTTGGATACTAGTTGTTGTACCACAAGGCATTGTGCCTATTGGTGCATTAAACGTCTTCAAGGAAGACACATGGAAGGCAACATACCAACGTACAAAGCTGGGTTTTGACGGAAAGGTGTCGTTATCAACATGGTGTTAATAACGGTTCAACCTTTTACCTGTTGCCATGGTAAATCCATTTGAAGATGCTTGAAGATAACTGTATTTTCATTTATGAAATGTGTCAGTTACAAATCAAAATCGCTTTCCTGAAAAGGAAACATTTTGGAGAATGTTTATAACATTCTGACGATTTTGTATAACCGACAAACAAGGTTTGCGGGTTATTCGATCCATGTTTGGATTAATGCAAGCATAAGGTTCTTGGAACTGTCGTTTTGAAATAATCATAATGGTTTATGATTTGACTCAAAACGAAATAATTCTTGTGTATATAAGGAGGTTAGTGGGAGAGCGCACTGATAGTGAAATTCCCATAAAGCTATTGTTGAAAGCTTGGCTTTCAATAGAAATTCTTCGTAGAATTCTTGGGAGTATCAACCTTTATTCTAGGAATAAAGATCTACTGGGATAGATTTGGAGTTGTTAACACTCTCTGGGAAATTGTACATTTAAAATATACTTGATAGGGTGTCTCATACGCTTCGAGCATATGGAGTCACGATCAGGTCAATCCAAGTGATAGTCACTGGATTAAAGATTAAGAACATCTGTTAGTATCTGAGAGAACTAAAGATGTTGTCTTAAACTATGGAGAAGGAGAACTTGAAGTGACTGGGATCACCGCTGCAAGTTTCCAAACAATTAAATATACGGTACTATTAAGTTTGAAAACTGAGACAGTGAGCTGGAAATATTCCAAGCAAGATAACTGTTGCCGAATAAACAACAAATACGGATTATTGCTGCAGCTGAGGCAGCAAAAGAAGCCATTTGGATCGAAAATAAATCTAATTAGATTAGATATAGTTCTGTTAGCAGCTGAGCTAGGCGTCAGCCAAGGCTAAGGAATTAAAGGTCTCATCGACGATCCAGATATATACTTCTATATCATCTGATTCGTTCGGATCATACATCGTGGCGATGTGATGATCGTATAAATTGCATCAAACGATAATCAAGCAAATCCGCTGACGAAAACCTTTTCTCAGCAATTTGAGCGAACCGTACATAGTTCGGGTGTGGGACACTTGAGTGACTCGCTACATGCCAAGTGAGAGATTGTTGGACAAAATGACCCATAGCATCACTATTTGCACAGAACATTGTGTTGTTGTAGCAAATTAACTATGTGACAAGGAAATTACACTCTCATCATTTGTGATTAGATCACCATAGATACATAAATGAAGAGAGGTCCTTGTGATTAGTTCCTGGACTGAGAATGATATGAGACAGTATCAGTCCCCGAAGGATTAATCATTAAATATCCCTAGCCGGAGTATTATCGAGACTGGACATCGATAATGCGGAATAGGCTAGTATTGTACTTGTCTGCGTTGTGAGGGCACAACAGCATAGTTCTCATATAGATAAGTATCAGATACTTATGCAAGTGCGATAAGAGGTCGTGTTTCACCGATGGTACGGGAAACAGCTTCGCTCTGGATAGACCCCTCGGAATCCCATTGGTATTATGACTATGTGTCTTTGGGAGGACGAAATCAAGGTAGGTGTGTATAGTCTTAACCTGAGACTTACATCGCTAATACTTGCGATAATCGGTAGACTTTGGTCTTGGTGGTACAGGGCTTTAAACCGGTTCTGAGTACACCACTTCTGGTTTATCAGAGAGTCGTAGTGTATTGGGTGTGATGTCGAGACGGAAGTATCACTTCAGTCATAGTGGAGATGATGTCACGCAGGATACGGTAATAGTGCTCTTGAGTGATGCGCATCCAATCGGGATATTGTGACCAGGTCATGAATATCCGATTATAGAGACTATGTTACCAGACATCCGATATGTGTTTCGGACGGGGCAGACACTTATCCAGCCCCAGCCCTAGCACGTGACTATCCGATACTGGGCCGATACACACAATATAATGGTTATACTACGCTTGATACAGATCTTAATATTCTTAGATGAATATGACCGGAGAATTTGGTAGACATCGTGCTTTGCTAGGAGCCGACCTTGTCTCGTAAATCGGTAGATGTAGTACTTGGTACGTACGTGATTCGGATACACCGACGACCGTATTTACTGGCTACGTATCCGGAGATCTCATGGGTCGCTTCCCGATAATGCACCGATGACCATAACTCGCACTCATAATAATCTGGGATTATATAGAAGAAAGAGAAAATTAATCTGGGATTAATTACAGAGATATTTTATCTGGGATAAAATATCGTCTAAAGAGAGAGATTGATTAATTTGGAATTAATCGGTAAATTAATATATTCGATATATTAAACGAAATTAGATTTCGACGCGGAATTAAAATTAGATTTTAATTCGGGCGAACGAATTAATTTAGAATTAATTCGTTAGCGACGTGAATAGTGAATTCGCTAAGCGTAATCATTTAATTTCGACGCGACGGAAAAATCATTAATTTGGAATTAGCGAACCCGAGCCCGAGTGTGATTGCGAGCGCATTCGTATTTCGAATTCGAGTGCGGCGACGCAAGTCATATCAAGCGTCAAATCAATCGTCACATCAAGCGTCAAACAAAAGTCACTTTGAGTGATTGATTGATTGATTGATTTGACTGATGGATTGAATGAAAGACACACAATCAAATCACTTTATTAAAGTGACATTTGAATAGTGATGTAAGTAGGTGAAATAGTGACTAGCTATAGACTTTATACCATTTAATTTATTAGATATATTATTTTGGTAAATGGTTTTTAGCATATTTTCTAGGAAAATATATAAGACATTTATTAGGTAAATGTTTTACAAGTCTTCACTTTTTCACCTCTCTCTCCCTTTGTTTCTTCTTCACGCAAAATGAAAGAAAATTCACTGTTTTCATACCAGTTCAGGCGTGAACTTTAGGGAAGGAATGAGTGGTTTTCATGGTGAAAAATCAAGTGCTAGCACACTTGCAACTATTGCGAAGGTGTTAGGGAGGTTCACCCATGAGGCGGGACCCATTCGACGAAGTTTGGTGCTTCGAAGAGACCCGAAACTGCCCAAAACAGTGAAGTGAACTGCTGCAGTGGCGCCACCAAAACAGTGAGCTTTGTGGCTTCAATCGTCTTCAAATCGACATAACCGATCAATGTAAGTATTCCGCTATCTTCGTTGGTGTATTCGCACATTAATTTCATGTCTTGTTTGATCTTGGGACCTAGATAATAACCAACACAAATCAATCGTCATTCAAGTGATGGATGTCTTGTCACTTTGAGTGATTGACAACCATCACTATTCATTGAGTGATGTGAATAGTTGATGGAAATGTTGGAAGACTTTAAAATTCTTGTACCTTTTGGAAAAATGGTAATTGTTTTTGGTATTTGAATTTTGGAAATTAAATAACCATATACACCTCTCTCTCTTAGATTCGGCCAATGGGCCATCTTCTTCCTCTCCACTCCATTTTTGGCCAAGGGCCAAAATTCTCTCAATGTTCTTGGCTTGGCCGAGAACAACATGAAGCTAAGGAAGATTTTACGGCAAATTATTCCCAGTGCTGTCACACTATAGAGGACATATAAAGGTGATAGGGAACCTATTCATGAGCATGGAATCCATCAACAAAACTTGGAGATTGGAGATCCAACTTGGAGGATAAATTGGAGGCATGGCCGAATTCAACAAAGAAAGTTTTTTGTTCTTCAAAGCTTCTCACATCCGATCAATGTAAGTATGATTCCGCCATTCTTCTTTGAGTATTCACACATGTTTCATTGCTTGAATGATCTTAGGACTATAGTAGAAACCCAACAATGGTATCAGAGCCATTTTGAGCATGAAATTGAAATTAGGGTAAAATTGGGTAAAATTGATTTGAGCATGTTTGAGTGTAATTGATTGTTTGAATGTCCTTAAATGATGATAACATGGTGTTATGCATGATCAATTTGATGAAAATTAAATTTGATCAAATTTTCCCTAATCTATTGGCTTGGCCGAATATTAGTAGTTGCCCTAAGTCATGGTATTTTTTGATTTTGATCAGTGGATGAGTTGAAATCATTTGGGGAATGTTGATTTAGGATTTAATTGGATTGAATTCGGAATCAGACATGAAAAACTGTAATTGCCGTGAATGATGTAGCTTGTAAAATGATTGATTTTTGATTCAAATGTGTTGGACATGTGTTGATGATTGTGAGGATGATTAATTATGTAAATTGATGTTTTGGAAATGTTAATTTAGTTAATTAAGAATGGCATACACTTTAGGTAATTTAATTATGAAATTTGGAATTTTGGAATTAACTTAATTGGGCTTATTTTGGAATTGGGCTTGTAAAAGTTGTAATTAGGCTTAATGGACTTGGTTGGGCCAAGTTTGGTTTAGGCTAATTGGTTGGATCTAATTGGGCCCAAAACCATATCCATAAAGTCCAAATATGACTAAATGAACCTTTAATTTTAATTGGGCCTAATGGGCCTAAATTGGTTTCTTGGCAAATAAGGGTGATTCCTTAAATGGGCTTTGGTATTTGGGTTTGACCCATATTGACCAAAAGTCAATGCCTTAAGAAATTAATTAAAAGCCTATTGGACTTTAATTAAATTGACATTGGATGTTAATTGGGCTTTGACCCGTAAAGATTAGATTTAGAATCTAAGTCGTAAAGGTACATTAAAAAGTGTAATTATTTAATTTAGAATTAAATAACGAATTAGTATAAATACAAATTAAATTGGATTTAATGTCACAGTTTAATATAATTCAAGAATTCGTACTTTGAGTACTTATTCTTAAAACGAGTTTGACTCGCGCAAAGCAAATCGTTGTTTGAACATTGGATGGTCATTAATTTCAAATTAATTAATTGGATTAGATTGATTGATAACATGCTTTATGTGAATAAATAGATGTGATGTATGAATAATGTATATCAGATGGATATTAGATGGGAGAAGGTAATTTTGGAAATTATTGTAATACATTTAGAATTTATTTAAATTGGACCTGCGTGTCCAGCCTTATCTCTCTTAACTCTTTATATTTATCTTCTCACCTATTCCCCTCAATGTAAATGAGGTTTCTTTAGAAGTGTTATGTAAATGGGTAGAAGTTGTGCTAGCGGGAGAGAGGAAATGGAGAGATTTGTTCTAGGAACAAAATGCGTCAAGTATCCATCCCCATATCATTATTATTTTATTTACGCTCCTTATTATGCTTTTAGAATGCATGTTTCAGGGTGTATGATGATGAGACTCTTAAAAAGATAATTAATTGGTTGCCAATTACGCGAAAACCCTCACAACATATTAAGCGTTTTTTTCTGCCATTGAGTGATTCTTACTCAAGATTCAAGGTTGGCATTGGTTTGTTGGCCAAAGTCAAGACCTTTGTCAATCGCAGATGTGTTTGAATCATGAAGGCTTTGTTCCATATCGGTGTCTTGTCTAAGTTGTGATTTGTTAGCAAAAATCAAGATCACTTCTTGTCCAGCGACATTGATTACGAAGCTTTCCACGGTCAATGGGTTCCGCTTAACTGGGATCATTAAGTTTGTTGTGCCAAAGCCAAGTCTTAATTGATTTAGAGGAAAAATGTTAAGGAATATATTGGATATATTGGCATACATAAGATATATGTTTTGGATTTGGATGTCCACCTACTTTTTCTAGGAATTGGATGGGATCCAATTGATCTTAGAGATCTACCTATTTAAGTATCATACAATTTGTTGGCCAAAGTCAAGATTGTATGTTATTTAACGGGATCATAGCCCACTAGGAAACTAGGTTTCCCGAGTACTCAACAGAGGGTTAGAGGCTCGCCGAAAAATAGTGGGAGGCAAGTATTAGATTTGCAATTTCGTTTAGATACTTGTCATACGCGCTCATTTCATTATTCGTCATTTATTTAATAATAAACATATTAGTTAGACTAATATTTAATCGTTGTTTTAATTAATCAGTTGGACTGTATTCAAACTATTTCAAATTATTGTTTATTATATAATTGGATTATAGTAATCAATATATTTGAATTAATCAAATTAAAAGTATAGTTGATTATATAGTTAGACTATAGCAATCATTATATTCAAATGTACCTGAAATCGTTGATTAAATGGTTGAGCATTTAAAACATAATCTTGGATGAAAATGTGTTTAAGCGGCTTTAATTTTCAGATTGGGAATAATACTTGAGGATAGTCTTGAGAACCGAGAAGTTACTTTATTTGATAAAAGTGACGTCTTGGGCCTAAGCCCGGAGTTAAACAAATAGTAGTGCATGATCTTTGGAAGAAACTTGTGATGATAACTTTAGTGTTTAATCCGTTATCCTTGCCATAATGACTCCTTAATTTCATTGTCATAACTAAGGATTAGATCTTTAAACCATGATGTTGAAATTGAAGGTTCTTTATAGGTTTATACTTAGATCTTATAAGCATTAATTGCAATAGAAAACACTTGGAGAGTTAATGACTATGCTAAAAGAGATAAAGACAAAGTTTGCAAAGGATAAGAAGCGGAAGACGCATCTTTCTTCGATATCTCAGAAGGCCAAGGCTTGGCTGAAGGCTTCTAGGGTGTAGAAAATGGCAAAGGCAAAATCATCACAGTCTTCTAGGAAGACTAAGGATATATCCCAATATGCTGCCTAAACTGTGGCAAACGGGGTCACTGGATGCGTGACTGCCGTATGGACAAGGCATACATGAATGAGATAAAGAGGGGCAAGGCTCCGGCTTCAAGTTTGTTTTTCATTAAACATGTTCACTACTAGTATTAAAATTAGATTTTAGATATTAAGTGTGGTACATAAATATATAATGATGGGTAGAATCTACTTATTAGCAGGATACTGACTTCAGACGAGATTTATCTACAAATCGGAAACGAGACGAGAGTCGCTGTTTTAACCGTAGAAACCTAAGTTTAGGAACTGCCCTTCCGATATGTACTTAAATTAGGAAACTATTATAATGTACCTAGTTTGACTAGAAACGTTATCTCTATATCGAGTATAACTCGTTGCGAGTATAACTTTATATTCTAGAACACTAAAGTGTTTTATTTTATAAAGATGATATTGAGATAAGTACATTAGATGTGAATACAATATTTATATTTTGAATATAAATAAATCTCAAACATATAACTGTTGGACAATTATGACCCATAGCATCACTATTTGTACATATCATGGTGTTGTTGTACAAATTAACTATGTGACGAAGGAAATTGCTCTTTTATCATTTGTAATTGGATTACCAAGATACATAAATGATAGAAGGTCCTTATGATTAGTTCCGGATTGAGATGATATGAGACAGTATCAATCCACGAAGGTTTAATCATTAAAAATCCCTAGTCGCAGTGTTATCGAGATTGGACATCGATAATGCAGAATAGACTAGTATTGAACTTGTGCGCGTTGTGGGAGAATAACGGCACAGTTCTCATATGTTTAAGTATTGGATACTTATGCAAGTTAGATAGGAGGTTGTGTTTTACCGATGGTACGGAAAATAGCTTCGCTCTGGATAGACCCCGCAGAATTCCATTGGTATTATGTCTATATGTCTATGGGGGGTCCGCTTCAGGGTAGGTGTATTTGGTCTTAACTTGAGACTTGCACCGCTAATGCTTGCGACAATCAATATACTTTGGTTTTGGTCATCCAGGGCTTTAACAGGTTATGTGTACGCCTCTTCTAGTTATATTAAGAATCGTAGTGTATTGGGTGTGATGTCGAGATGGAAGTATCACTCCAGTCATAGTGGAGATGATGATCATGTAGGATACGGAACTGGTGCTCTTATTTGCTGCAGCTATTGGGATATTATGACAATGTCATGTTTATCCGATTATAGAGACTAGTTACCAGAGATCCGATATGTGCTTCGTACGTGGTAGACACATTTCCAGCCCCAGGCCTTGCACGTGACCATCCGATACTGAATCGATATACACAATACTATATATACTACACCTGATATAGATTATGATATTCCTTTAAGAATATTTTGGAGAATTGGGTAGGCACGCTGCTTTTCTAGAAGCCAACCATGTCTTGTAAATCGGTAAAAACGTAGTACTAGGTACGTACGTGTTTGGATAATCCGACGACCGGATTTACTTCCAACATATCCGGGGATCTCATGGGTCGCTTCCCGAAGATTCACCGATGACGTATGACTCACACTTTATTAATCTGGGATTAATTGGATGAGAGAGAAAATTAATCTGGGATTAATTACGGAGATATTTTATCTGGGATAAAATACTATTTAAAGAGAGAGAACGATAAACTTGGAATTAATCGGTAAATTAGTATAATCGATATATTAATCGAAATTAGATTTCGACGTGGAATTAAAATCGGATTTTAATTCGGGAAACGAGTTAATTTAGAATTAATTCATAAGCGACGTGAATAGTAATTTTGTTAGGCATAATTATTTAATTAAATTTGATTTAATTACGTTGCAACGGAAAATTCTTTAATTCGGAATTAGTGAAACCGAGCCCGGGAGTGTAAACGGACGCATTCGCATTTCAAATTCAAGTTCAGCCCATAAGTCACATCAAGGGTCGAACCACTAGTCACATCAAGCGTCAAATCACTTGTCACTTTGAGTGATGTGATGTCTAGTCACTGGTGATGTGAATAGTAGATAGGAGTTGTTGGAAAGCTTTTTGAAACCTTGAAAGACATAAATCATTATTTTATATATTTGGTATTTGACTTTTGTTTTGTTTATTAGATATACAAAACCAAAAAAATTGATTCACTCTTTCTCTCCCATTGAATTCGGCCAAGGGCCAATTTATCTTCTTCTCTCCCTCTCATGGCCGAATGGCCTTCACCTCTTTCTCTCATTGTGGGCGTGAGCCTAGGGCTTACTTTCTTCTTGATTTTTTTACAAATCAAATATGCTAGCACATCAAGAGGGCATACAAGGTGATAGGGAAACTCACTTGTGAGCATGGAATCACTTCACATAAAGCTTGGAGCTTGAAGATGAACATGGAGGACAAAGAACAAGCTTGGCCAAGAGCTTCATTCATAGAGCACAAAAGTTTTGTTCTTCGACGCATCCAATCCGATCAATGTAAGTATGTTTCCTCCATACTTCTTGATGTATTCACATGTATTTTCATTGCTTAATATTATCTTGGGATGCTTAGTAAACCCAACAATGGTATCTATGAGCCTAATTGAGCATGAAAATTATTTAGGGTTAAAATTGGGTAAAATCGATTTGAGCATGATTTGATGAAATTGTTCGATTGAGTATGCTTGAATGATGTTTAATTGAAGTTGTATGTGATCAATTTCATGAAAATTGATTTGGAACAATTTTCCCCAAAATATTAGGCTTTTCCGAATATAGAGTTACCCTAATGTCATGGTGAATATTTTGATTTTGATCATTGGATGAGTCGGAATCATTTGGGTAATGTTGATTTAGGATTTAATTGGATTGAATTCGGAATTAGACATGTAAAACCCTAAATTACCGTAGACTAAGAAGCATGGAAATGATATGATTTTTTTATTCAAATGTGTTGGACATATGTTGATGATAATGAGCATGATTAATTATGTAAATTGATGTTTTGGAAATGTTAATTTAGTTAATTAATTATGGCATACACTTTGAGTAATTAAATTATGAAATTGGAATTTTTTGGAATTTAATTATGTTGGGCCAAATTTGGAATTGGGCTTGTAAAGTTCTAATTGGGCTTAATGGGCTTGGTTGGGCCAAGTTTGGTTTAGGCTAATTGGTTGGATCCAATTGGGCCCAAAACCATAACCATAAAGTCCAAATATAACTATTGGGCCTTTAAAGTTTAATTTGGCCTAATGGGCCTAAATTGATTTCTAGGCTTATGGGGTTATAACTTGATTGGGCTTTGGTTGCGAAGCCCACGCCTTAAGAAATTAATTGAAAGCCCATTGGACTTTAATTAAATAACATCGGATGTTGAATGCGCTTTGAGACCCGTTCAGACTAGATTTAGAATCTAAGTCATTGAAGCACATTTAAAGTGTAGTTATTTAATTTGGAATTAAATAATTGAATTAGTGTTGAATACGAATTAAATTGGATTTAATGTTGTAGTTTGATTTAATTCAACAATTCGTACTTCGAGTACTTATTCTCAAAGGAGTCGGACTCGCGCAAATCAAATCGTTGTTTAAACATTGGATGGTCATTAATTTCAGATTAATTAATTGGATTAGATTGATTGATAACATGCTTGTGTGAATACATGATTGCGATGCATGAATAATATATATCAGATGGATATTAGATGGGTGAGGGTAATTTTGGAAATTATTGTAATAAATTTAGAATTTATTTAATTGGACCTGCGAGTCCAGCCTTATATCTCATGACTCTTTGTAATTATCGTCTCACCTATTCCCCTCAATGTAAATGAGGTTTCTTTAGAAGTGTTATGTAATTGGGTAGAAGTAATACTAGTGCTAGCGGGAGAGAGGAATGAGAGAGATTTGTTCTAAGAACAATGTTTAAATATCTATCCGTATATCGTTATTATTTTACTTACGCATTTTATTATGTATTTAGAATACATGTTTAAGGGTGTATGATGATGAGACCTTAACAAAGATAATAAATTAGTTGCTAATTTACGCGAAAAACCCTCAAAACATATTAAGCATTTTCCCTTCCATTGAGTGATTCTTACTCAAGATCCAAAGTTGGCATTGGTTTGTTGGCCAAAGTCAAGACCTTTGTCAATTGCGGATGTGTTTGAATCATGAAGGCTTTGTTCCATATCGGTGTCTTGTCCAAGTTGTGATTTGTTGGCCAAAGTCAAGATCACTTCTTGTCCATCGACATTTATTACGAAGCTTTCCAAGGTCAATGGGTTCCACTTAACTGGGATCACTAAGTTTGTTATGCCAAAGCCAAGGCTTAGTTGATTCAGAGGACAAATGTTATGGAATATATTGGATATATTGGAATATATAAGATATATGTTTCAGACTTGGATGTCCACCTACTGGATCTAGGAATTGGATGGGATCCAATTGATCTTAGAGATCTACCTAGTTAAGTATCATACAATTTGTTGGCTAAAGTCAAGATTGTGTGTTATTTAACGGGATCCTATCCCACTAGGAAACTAGGTTTCCCGAGTACTCAACAGAGGGTTAGAGGCTTGCCGAAAAATAGTGGGAGGCAAGTATTAGATTTGCAATTTCGTTTAAATACTTGCCATGCGCTCATTTCATTATTCGTCAAAATAAACATATTAGTTGGACTAATATTTAACCGTTGTTTTAATTAAACAGGTTGACTGTATTCAAACTATTTCAATTTATAGTTGATTTTATAATTGGATTATAGTAATCAATATAATCGAAATTAATATATTAAAAGTATAGTTGATTAGATAGTTGGACTACAGTAATCATTATATTTAAATAGTACAGAAATCGTTGATTAAATAGTTGGACTATTAGAATCAATATAAAATGAAAGATTAAGTGTTTAAAACATAATCCTGGGTGAAAATGTTCTTTAAGCAGTTTTAATTTTCAGATTGGGAATAAAACCTCAGGATAGTCTAGAAAAAATGAGAAGTTATTTTATTTGATAAAATGACATCTCGGGCCTACGCCCGGAGTTAAGAAAATAGTAGAGCATGATCTTTGGAAGATTCATGTGATGATAACTTCAGTGCTTAATCTGTTATCCTTGCCAAAATGACTCCTTAATTTCGTCGTCATAACTAAGGATTAGATCCTTAAAACATGATGTTGAAATTGTAGGATCTTCATAGGTCTATACTTAGATCTTAGAAGCATTAATTGCAATAGAAAAACTCTTGGAGAGTTAATGGCTATGCTCAAGGAGACAAAGCCAAAGTTTGCAAAATGGCAAGAAGCGCAAGGCGCATCTTACTTCGATATCCCAGAAGGCCAAGGCTTGGCTGAAGGCTTCTGGGATGTAGAAAAGGGAAAAGGAAAAATCATAACAGTCTTCTAGGAAGACAAAGGACATATCCCAAGATGGCTGCCTGAATTGTGGCAAACAGGGTCACTCATGAATGAATATAAGAAATGACAAGGCTCCGACTTCAAGTATGTTTGTCGTTAACACGTTCACTACTAGTATTAAAATTGGATTTTAGATACTAAGTGTGGTACATAAATATGTACTGATGGGAAGAATCTGCTTATTAGCAGGATACTGACTTCAGATAAGATTTATCTATGAATTGGAAACGGGACAACAGTCGCTATTTTAACCGTAGAAACCTAAGTTTCGGAACTGCCCTTCGGGTGTGTACTTAAATTAGGAAACTGTTATAATGTACCTAGTTTGACTAGAAACATTATCTCTATATCGAGTATAACTCGTTGCGAGTATACCTTTATATTCTAGAACACTAAAGTCTTTTATTTTATAAAGACGATATTAAGATAAACACATTAGATGTGAATAATGGTATTTATATTTTGAATATAAACAAATCTCAAACATATAACATGACAAACAAGTAGCTCAAACTGATTTGATCAGATGAGACTTATTTGTGGCAGTGTTGTCTGAGGCACATTAAACAAGACTCGTATACCCACACTTTCGAAGAGTGGATACTAGGACGAATTTGATTCTATTCAAATGATGTCTACGAATCTAGTTTAATGGGAAAAGTGCCTAAAATACCTTTTACTTGGTAAAAGTGTAAATGCCACCGATCTGTTAGCCCTCGTTCATAGTGATGTAAGTGGGCTCATATCTAGCTAGGCTTGAGGTGGATATGAATATTTTGTGACCTTTATAAGTGTGGCATCGCGTTTTTGGTTAAGTGTTTCCTTTGAAACACGAATCGGAAACTTTTACAGTTTCGACACGAAGTAGACTTACAGATCGGCTAAAGTATTAAAACCGTCACGGTAAGACCGAGATGGAAAATACTTAAGCAATAATTTTCTTAACTACTTGAAAGAGTATAGTATTCTTTCAATGAGGACTCCTCACGGAACACCTCAATTCTGATGGTGTGTCCGAATAGAGAAACCAAACTGAGTTGGACACAGTAAGGTTAATCATGAGTCGCTCTAAGCTACCATTTTATTTTAAAGGGATAAGCATTAAACAGTGCAATACTTATTTTGAATAAGGTTCCATGAAATTCTGTTAGACAGAATTCATATTAGATATGAACAGGAAAGAGACCAGGTTTCTCATTCCTGAATATTTGGGAATGCTAGGCATAAATTTGGATGATACCAAACCAAAGTATATTACTTATACATCTCACAAGAGAACAATTTAATTGTTGCTCTCCATGCGATTTTCCTAAGAGGAATATCTATATGCAGTGGTAAGTGGGAGGATAGTAAAACTCGATGAAAATCGGAGTAATACTGTTCTAGGCACCGATTCCTTAATGGAACACAAACAGTTTATCAAGGATGAACCTATGCCATAATCTTCAAATACACAAGAACTGCGTAGTTGGAGAGAGTTAGAAGACAACCTGGGAGGTATGGGTTTCTAACCTCACCTCATAAAGATGTCAATCTTATTGAGAAAACTAATTACGTATAAGGAAGTGATACAAGGTATCGACTACCTATTATGGCAAAGTGCCATAATTTCTGAAATGGATTCCATGTATACCAACCAAGTTTGGACACTGGTTGTTGTACCGTAAGACATTATGTCTGATAGTACTAATGAGTCTTCAAGGAAGACATACACGGATGGCAACAAACTAATGTATAAAGCTAGGCTTATACAGAAAGGGTATTGTCATCAACATGGTGTTGATTACGATGAATCCTTTTGTCTGTTGCCATGGTTGAATCCATTTGGATAATGCTTGCTAATGCTGCATGTTTCATTTATGAAATATGGCAGCAGAATGTCAATATCATTTTCCTTACCGGAAACCTTTTGGAGGATGTTTATCAACATCCTAACGGTTTTGTCGTACCAAAACAAGCAAACAGGGTTTGCGAGTTGGTTCAATCCATGTATGGATTGAAGCAAGCATTATGTTCTTGGAACAATCGTTTTGATGTAATCATAATGGTATATGATTTAATTCAAAATGAATAAGATTCTTGTGTATAGAAGGAGGTTAGTGGGAGTGCACTGACAATGAATGTCCTATATATAATGATGATGTGTCATTTCTTGGAAATGACATTCCCATATTAAAATCGGTGAAAGCTTGACATTCCCATATTAAACGATCCGATATGTACTTCATATGGTTTCATCTTATTCGTCGGATCATACATCGTGGTGGTGTGATGATCAAATAAATCACATCAGATGATAACCTTATAAATCCGTTGACGAAAGTTGTTTCTCAGCAGAAGTTTGAGCCGCCAATACATAGTTCAGGTGTAAGACACCTGAGTGATTGGCTATAGGCCAAGTGGGAGATTGTTGGACAATTATGACCCATAGCATCACTATTTGTACAGATCATGGTGTTGTTGTACAAATTAACTATGTGATGAAGGAAATTGCTATTTTATCTTTTGTAATTGGATTACCAAGATACATAAATAATAGAAGGTCTTTATGATTAGTTCCGGATTGAGATAATATGAGACAGTATCAATCCACGAAGGTTTAATCATTAAACATCCCTAGTCGTAGTATTATCGAGATTGGACATCGATAATGCGGAATAGACTAGTATTGTACTTGTGCGCGTTGTGGGAGCATAATGGCACAATTCTCATATGTTTAAGTATTGGATACTTATGCAAGTGCGATAGGAGGTTGTGTTTTACCGATGGTACGGAAAATAGCTTCGCTCTGGATAGACCCCACGAAATCCCATTAGTATTATGTCTATGTGTTTATGGGGGTCCGCTTCAGGGTAGGTGTATTTGGTCTTAACCTGAGACTTACACCGCTAATACTTGCGACAATCAATATACTTTGGTTTTGGTCATCCAGGGCTTTAACAAGTTCTTTGTACGCCTCTTCTGGGTATATTGAGAATCGTAGTGTATTGGGTGTGATATCGAGATGGAAGTATCACTCCAGTCATAGTGGAGATGATGATCTCATAGGATATGGAACTAGTGCTCTTATATGCTGCAGCTATCGGGATATTATGACAAGGTCATGTTTATCTGATTATAGAGACTAGTTACCAGAGATCCGATATGTGCTTCGTACGGGGCAGACACATTTCCAGCCCCAAGCCTTGCACGTGACCATCCGATACTGGATCAACATACACAATACTACCTATACTACGCCTTATATAGATTATGATATTCCTTTAAGAATATTTCTGGAGAATTGGGTAGGCACGATGCTTTGCTAGAAGCTAATCATGTCTTGTATATCGGTAAAAAAGTAGTACTAGGAACATACGTGTTCGGATAGTCCAACTACCGGATTTACTTCCAACATATCCGGGGATCTCATGGGTTGCTTCCCGAAGATTCACCGATGACGTATGACTAGCACTTTATTAATCTGGGATTAATTGGATGAAAGAGAAAATAAATCTGGGATTAATTACGGAGATATTTTATCTGGGATAAAATTCTATTTGAAGAGAGAGAAAGATTAATTTGGAATTAATCGGTAAATTAGTATATTTGATATATTAATCGAAATTGGATTTCGACGCGGAATTAAAATCGGATTTTAATTAATTCATAAGCGACGTGAATAGTAATTTTGCTATGCATAATTATTTAATTAAATTTGATTTAATTACGTCGCAACGGAAAATTCGTTAATTTGGAATTAGTGAAACCGAGCCCGGGAGTGTTTGCGGACGCACTTGCATTTCAAATTCAAGTGCGGCCTACAAGTCACATCAAGCGTCAAATCACTAGTCACATCAAGCGTCAAATCACTTTTCACTTTGAGTGATGTGATGTCTAGTCACTGGTGATGTGAATAGTAGATGGGAGTTGTTGGAAAGCTTTTTGAAACCTTTAAAGACATAAATCATTATTTTATGTATTTGGTATTTGACTTTTGTTTTGTTTATTAGATATACAAAACCAAAAAAAATTCATTCACTCTTTCTCTCCCATTGAATTCGGCCAAGGGCCAATTTATCTTCTTCTCTCCCTCTCATGTCCGTATGGCCTTTACTCATTTCTCTCATTGTGGGCGTGAGCCTAGGGCTTACTTTCTTCTTGATTTTATTACAAATCAAACATGCTAGCACATCAAGAGGGCATACAATGTGATAGGGAAACTCACTTGTGAGCATGGAATCACTTCACATAAAGCTTGGAGCTTGAAGATAAACATGGAGGACAAAGAATAAGCTTGGCCGAGAGCTTCATTCATGGAGCACAAAAGTTTTGTTCTTCGACGCTTCAAATCCGATCAATGTAAGTATGTTTCTGCCGTACTTCTTGATGTATTCACATGTATTTTCATTGCTTAATATGATCTTGGGATGCTTAGTAAACCCAACAATAACATGACAAACAAATAGCTCAAACTGATTTAATCAGTTGAGACTTATATGTGGCATTGTTGTCTAGGACACAATTAAACAAGACTCGTATATCCACACTTTTGAAGAGTGGGTACTAGGGCAGATTTGATTCTATTCAAATGAAGTCTACGAATCTAGTTTATTTTGGGCAAAGTGCCTAAAACACTCTTTACTTTGTAAAAGTGTAAGTGCCACCGATCTGTTAGCCCTCGTTCATAGTGACGTAAGTGGGCCCATGTCTAGCTAGGCTAGAGGTGGATATGAATATTTCGTGACCTTTACGGATGTGGCATCGCGTTATGGTTATGTGTTTCCTTTGAAACACGAATCAGAAACTTTTAGAGTTTCGACACGAAGTAGACAAACAGATTGGCTAAATTATTTAACATCATGATTGGACCTTGATGAAAAATACTTAAGCAATAAGTTTCTCAAATACTTGAAAGAGTATAGTATTCTTTCAAAGAGGACTCCTCCCGGAAAACGTCAATTTGACGGTATGTCCGAACGGAGAAACCAAATTTTGTTAGACATGATAAGGTTTATTATAAGTCGCTCAGAGCTACCAATTTTTCATTCAAGGGATAAGCATTAAACAGTACAATACTTATTTTGAATAAGGTTTCATGAAAATCTGTTAGACAGAATTTATATTAAATGAAAATCTCATTCCTGAAAATTTGGGAATGCTAGTCATATGTTTGGATAACACCAAACTACACCCCAAATCGGATAAGTGCCTAATTTGTGGGCTATCCTAGGGAAACCAAAGTATAGTACTTATATATCTCACAAGAGAACAATGTAATTGTTGCTCATCATGCGATTTTCCTAATAGGAATACCTATATGCAGTGGTTAGTGGGAGGATAGTAAAAATCGATGAAAATCAGAGTAATACTATTCTAGGCACCGATTCCTTAATGGAACACAAACAGTTCATCAAGGATGAAACTGTACCATAATTTTCAAATACACAAGAACTGCGTAGTTGGAGAGAGTTAGAAGACAACTTGGGAGGTATGGATTTCTGATCTCACCTCATAAAGATGTCAATCTTATTGAGAAAACTGACTACATATGAGGAAGTGATACAAGGTATCGACTCCCTATTATGGCAAAGTGCCATGATGTCCAAAATGGATTCCATGTAAAGCAACCATGTTTGGACACTGGTTGTTGTACCGTAAGACATTGTGTCTATTGGGACTATGAAGGTCTTCAAGGAAGACATACATGGATGGCAATATATGCACATAGCTAGGCTTGTACAGAAAGGGTATCGTCATCAACATAGTGTTAATTACGATGAATCCTTTTGTCCGTTGCCATGTTTGAATCCATTTGGATAATGCTTGCTGATGCTACATGTTTCATTTATGAAATTTGCAGCTAAACGTCAAGATCGTTTTCCTTAATGGAAACTTTTTGGAGGATGTTCATCAACATCCTAACGATTTTGTCGTACCAAAATAAGCAAGCAAGGTTTGCAAGTTAATTCGATCCATTGATGGATTGAAGAAAGCATTACGTTCTTGGAACTATATCGTTATTGATGTAATCATAATGGTTTATGATTTAATTCAAAGACGAATAATTCTTGTTTATATAAGGAGGTTAGTGGGAGTGAACTGACAATGAATGTCCTATATAATGATGACATGTCATTTCTTGGAAATGACATTCCCATAATATAATCGGTGAAAGCTTGCCTTTCAAGAAAAATTCTCCATAGAATTCTTGGGAGAGACAATTTTTATTCTAGGAATAAAGATCTACTGGGATAGATCTAAAAGTTTTTGGCATTCTCCGAGAACTCGTACATTGAAATAAATATACGCGACCTAGTGTCTCATACTCTTTGAGCATATGGAGTCACAATCAGGCCAATCCAAGTGATAGTCATTGGATTGATGTTAAGGACATCCTCTAGTATCTTGGATGAACTAAGGATGTTGTCTTAAGTTATGGAGAATGAGAACTTTAAGTGACTGGGTTTACTACTGCAAGTTCCCAAAGACGACTATAAATCGCAAAACGGTACTATATAGTTTGAATAACGGAACAGTAAGCTGGAAATCTTCCAAGGAAGATACTGTTGTCGAATAAACAACAAAAGCAGAACTTTGCTGCAACAGACGCAGCATAATTAGTAATTTGGATCTAAATAATTCTAATTAGATTAGATATAATTCCTTTAGCAGCTGAGCTAGGCTACAGCATAGGCTAAAGAATTAACGGTCTCATCAACGATCCGATATGTACTTCATATGGTTTCATCTGATTCTTCAAATTATACATCGTGGCGATGTGATGATTGAATAAATCACATCAGATGATAACCTTATAAATCCGCTGACGAATGATGTTTCTCAGCAAAAGTTTTAGCCACCCGTATATAGTTCAGGTGTAAGATACCTGAGTGATTGGCTATAGGCCAAGTGGGAGATTATTGGATAATTATGACCCATAGCATCACTATTTGCACAGATCTTGGTGTTGTTGTACAAATTAACTATATGACAAAGGAAATTGATCTTTTGTCATTTTAATTGGATTACCAGGATACATAAATGGGTCACTGTAGTAAGTTTCCTATAACCGATAAAGACGACTAAAAGTTGCAAACGGTACTATACAGGTTGAATAACGGTACAGTGAGCTGGAAATCTTTCAAGCAAGATACTGTTACCAAATAAACAACAAATGCGGATTAATTGCAGCAGCTGAGGCAGCAATAGAAGCCATCTGGGTCAATAACAAATCTAATTAGATTAGATATAGTTCTGTTAGCAGCTGAGCTAGGCGTTAGCGCAGGCTAAAGAATTAATGGTCTCATCAAAGATCCAGACATATACTTCGACCATTCATCTGATTCGTTCGGAACATAATCGTGGAGATGTGATGATCGAATAAATCGCATCAAGATGATAATCATGAAAATCCGCTGACGAAAGCTTTTCTCAGCAGTTTGAGCCAACCGTACATAGTTCGGGTGTCAGACACTCGAGTGTCTGGCTATAGGCCAAGTGGGAGATACCCATAGCATCACTATTTGTACAGATCACGGTGTTGTTGTGCAAATTAACTATGTAATAAAGGAGATTGCACTCTTATCATTTGTGATTAGATCACCTAGATGTATAAATGATGAGAGGTCCCTATGATTTGTTCCTGGACCGAGAATGATATGAGACAGTATCAGTCCACGAAGGATAAATTATTAAATATCCCTAGTCAGAGTATTATCTAGATTGGACATCGATAAATACGTAAAAGACTAGTATTACACTTGTGCGCATTTGTGAGGGCACAACGACATAGTTCTCATATATTTGGGTATAGGATACTCATGCAAGTGTAATAGGAGGTTGTGTTTTACCGATGGTACGGGAAATAGCTTCGGTCTGGATTGACCCCGCGGAATCCCATTGGTACTATGACTATGTGTCTATGGGAGTCTACAATCAGGGTAGGTGTATTTGGTCTTAACTTGAGACTTGCACCGCTAATACTTACGACAATCGATATACTTTAGTTGAGGTCCTCTAGGGCTTTAACCGGTTCTGTGTACGCCAATTCTGGGTGTATTGAGAATCGTAGTGTGTTGGGTGCGATGTCAAGACGGAAGTGTCACTCCAGTCACATGGAGATGATGATCACGTAGGATACGGAAACTTGATCTCTTAAATGCTCGAGCTATCGGGATATTATGACTAGGTCATGTTTATCCGATTATATAGACTAGTTGCCAGACATCAGATATGTGCTTCGTACGGGGCAGACACAATTCCAGCCTCAGGCCTAGCACGTGATCATCCGATACTGGACAGAAATACGCAATACTTCGGTATACTACGCTTGATATAGATCATATATTCCTATAAGGATATTTCCGGAGAATTGGGTAGGCATGGCGCTTTGCTAGAAGCCAACCTTGACTTGTAAATCGATATAAACGTGGTACGAGGTACTTACGTGTTCGGATAGTCCGACGACAGTATTTACTGCCAACATATCCGGGGATCTCATGGGTCGCTTCCCAAAGATTCACCGATGATGTATGACTCGCACTATAATTAATCTAGGATTATTTTGATGAGAGAGAAAATTAATCTGGGATTAATTACAGAGATATTTTATCTAGGATAAAATATTAATAAAAGAGAGAGAACGATTAATTTGGAATAAATCGATAAAACAATATATACGATATATTATACGAAATTGGATTTCGACGCGGAATTAAAATTGGATTTTAATTCGGGCGAACGAATTAATTTGGAATTAATTTGTTAGCGATGTGATAGTGATTTCGCTAGGCGTAATCATTTAATTACGACGCGACGAAAATTCGTTAATTTGGAATTAGCGAACCCGAGCCCGAGAGTGATTACGAGCGCATTCGCATTTCGAATTTGAGCGCGGCACGCGAGTCACTTCAAGCGTCAAATCGCTAGTCGCATCAATTGTCAAATCACTTGTCACTTTGAGTGATGTGATGTGACATGACATGTTGTTACTTTAATAAAGTGACTTGATGTGAATAGTAAAAAGTGATGGGAATAAAGTTGAAAGGACTTGTACTTTTTTGCTTTTTGCTTTTTCATTTGAATTTTGAATTAAAGTTTAATATATATATTTATTTATTTACTTGGTAAATGAAAATAAAACATATAAAAGGCTTTATTTTTCTCTCTCCTCACAAGGTTATTCACGTTTTTTTTACCTTCTCCCTCTCCTCTCAAATTCGGCTTTGAGCCTTCTTCTTCCTCCCTTCATTTTTGGTTCGACCAAGTATAAAGAAGAAGAAAAGAGAGTGTTTTGTGGCAAAACAATGTGTAGCACACACATAGAGTTATCCTAAGGTGATAGGGAAGTGAGTTTGTGAGCATGGAAAAGCATGAAGCTTGGAGCTTCAATGGTGATGACTATGGCCGAATCTTGGGTGCTTGAACCATCAAAACCGACCAACCTACTGCTCTTGGAAGCCTTGGCCGAATGCTCCTTCATGGTGGAAGAGGCTTGTTTTGTTTGATGCATCAAATCCAATCAATGTGAGTTATGTTTCTGCCTTACTCCTTTGATGTATTCATGCATTTTTCTTGCTTGATTTCATGATCTTGGGACCTATATTAGAAACCAACACCACTCGCATTTGTAATCGAGTGGGGCCCACATGTCACATCATCCATCACATCACATGTCATTCTTTGATGTGTTTAGGTGAGGTTGTTAGTGAAGAGTGTAATACACTTCAAATCTTGAAAAGGTGAAAGACATGATGACTTAAACATTTACCAACTTTTGGTATATGTTTAATTAATTATTTTTGAAACAAATACACTTGATTTTAGAAATCAAACTCACATTTCCATTTCCTCTCTCTTGGCCGAAACCAGTTCACTGGTTTTCCTCTCCCAATTTCTTCATTTCTTTGCCAAAAAATGTGAAGTAAAGGTGTGATTTTTTGTTGCAAATAATCACTAAAGGCTAGCACCTTCAAGGAATCACAAAGAGGTGATAGGGAAACCAACTCAAGGAGCTTGGAATCAAAGAACAAAGCTTGGAGCTCTACTTCTCACCTTGGCCGAAAGTTGATTGCTTTGGAAGGAAAAAATTTATTGCTTAACGGATCCACAAATCGATCGTTGTAAGTATGATTCTGCCATACTTCTCCGTTTATTCATTCTTATTTCATGCTCATTTGATCTTGGGACACCTTATAGAAACCAACAATGGTATCAAAGCTTAAATGAGCATGAAATTTATTGGGGTAAAATTTGGGGAAAATCAATTTGTGCATGTTTTGATTGAATTGGATGGTTAAGTATGCTTGTATGTTGATATAATGAGATGTGATTGGATCAAAATTTGGACTCCCCTATGGCTTGGCCGAATTTGAGATTTACCTTAGGTTCTTGGTATTTTTTGTTTAGATGATCATTTGATGAGTTGAGACGAATGGAAATGTCGATTTGTAAATTCGATTGGATTGAAAAACGAAATCGGACAAATTTCACTACCTTGGCCGAGAACCATAAGGCATGAAATGGACTTGATTTTCATTCAAAAATTGTTGGACAATAATTGAATAAATGGATACATAATTAATTGGTAAATTGTATTTGAGAAATATTGATTTAGGTAATTAATTAATGTATTACACTTTGATTAATTAAATTATAAAATTTGGAATTTTAAAATTTGGTTAATTGGGCTTAATTATGAATTGGGCTTGAAATTATTATTTTTGGGCATAATGGGCTTGGTTGGGCCAAGTAGGTTTAGGCCAATTGGATTGGATCCTAATTGGGTCTAAATCACTCCATTAAGTCCAAATGTAATAAATGGGCTTTAAACGTGTAATTGGGCCTTATGGGCTTGATATTGGTTTTTATGGCATATGAGGGTGATTCCTTACTTGGGCTTGGTGATTGGGTTTGACCCACATTGACCAAAGCCCATGCCTTTTAAAATCAATTGAAAGCCCATCAGACTTTGATTAAACGAACATTGGATGTTAGTTGGGCTTTGAGACCCGATAAGATTAGATTTGGAATCTAAGTCGTTAAAGCGCATTAAAAGTGTAAATATTTAATTTGGAATTAAATAATAGAATTAGTATTGAATACGACTTAAATTAGATTTAACGAGTAGTTCGATATAATTCATGAATTCGTACTTTCAGTACTTATTCTCAAATGAGTTAGACTCGCGCAAAATCAAATATTTGTTTGAACATTGGATGGTCACATAATTAAAGACTAATTAATTGGATTAGATTGGTTGTATAACATGCCTTGAATGAATATATGTGGATGTGTTGAATGAATAGTGTATATCGGATGGATATTAGAAGAGAAAATGGTAATTTTAGAAATTATTATAAATTTGGAATTTATAATTGGACTTGCGTGTCCAGCATTGTCTCTTATTATCTCTTTGTATCTCTTCTCACCTAATTCCCCTCATTGCAATGAGGTTTCTATTATTGTATTATGTAATTGGGTAGAAGTAGAAAGTGCTAGCCGGGAAGAGGAAAGTGAGTGATTTGTTCTAGGCATAAGTTGTTATATATCCATCCGCATATCACTATTAATTTACTTATGCGCCTTATGATGTTTTAGAAGCATGCTTAAGGGTGTATGATGAGACCTTAACAAAGATAATTAATCGGTTGCCAATTTACGCGAAAAATAAACCCTCAAAATTATATTAAGTGATTTTTCCTTCCGTTGAGTGATTCTTACTCAAGATCCAAATTTGGCATTAGTTTGTTGGCCAAAGTCAAGGCCTTTGTCAATTGCGGATGTGTTTGAATCATGAGATTTTTGTTCCATATCGATGTCCTGTCCAAGTCGTGATTTGTTGGCCAAAGTCAAGATCACTTCTTGTCCATCGACATTGATTACGAAACTTTCCATGTCAATGGGTTCCGCTTAACTGGAATCATTAAGCTTGTTGTGCCAAAGCCAAGGCTTAGTTGATTCAGAGGAAAAGGTTAGGAAAATGTATTGGATACATTGGCCTATGTATTGTATATATGTTTCGGACTTGGATGTCCACCTATCGGATCTAGGAATTAGATGAGATCCAATTGATCTTCGAGATCTACCTAGTTAAATACCATACAGCTTGTTGGCCAAAGTCAAGGTTGTGTGTTATTTAACGGGATCCTAGCCCACTAGGAAACTGGGTTTCTCGAGTACTCGACAGAGGGTTAGAGGCTCGCCGAAAAATAGTGGGAGGCTAGTATTGAATTTGTAATTTCATTCAGATACTTAGTTTTACGTGCCTTCAAATCATTTCGTCAAAATTATTTTATTAGTTGGACTAATACAATGTTATTTTTCTTGTAACAGTTAGACTGTACCCAAAATATCATTGACTAGATAGTTAGACTATCGTAGTCAAGATGACTGGAAAGGGAAATGTCCGAGACATTATCATGGGTGAGAATGTCCTTAAGGGCACGAACTTTACAGATTGGGAGATGAATCTAAGGAAAGTCCTTGGAGCCGAGAGGCTGTTGTACACCATACAGACACTTCTTGGGCCTAAACCCACACCTAATCAGACACTTAAGCTGGAGCTTTGGAAGACTCACAGCGATGATTATGATACTGCTCAGTCTTTTATGCTTGCTTCCATGACTCAGCATTTCCGTCGATAAAACATGGACTTGGATCCTTATAACATGTTGATGAGGTTGCAAGATCTTCACCGATCTAACAAGAGGTCACAAAGATATGAGTTAGTTAAGAAGCTCTTCTGTTCACGCATGTCAAAAGGCATGTCTGTTGAGTCCCATCTGGCATAGATGATTGCTGACATAGATGAGCTAGCTACTATGTGGATAGTCTTTAAGGCTGAGATTACCATAACAATGGTCTTGCAATCTCTCCCCGACTCCTGGAGACAGTTCATCATAAACTACAATTTGATGAACACTGATGATACTCTTGGAGAGTTATTGTCTACTCTCAAGGAAGCTGAGAATGAGCTTCTCAAGGGCAACAAGCACGAGGCGCACTTTACTTCGACATCTCAGACACCAAGGGCTGGGCCCAAGGCAACTCGAGGTGTGAAGAAGAGGAATCATAAAAGAAAGGGCAAGGTCAAATCCTCAAAGGCTTCTAGGAAGCCTAAGGACAAATCTCAGGATGTTTGCCTCCAGTGCGGCAAGCGGGGTCACTGGAAGCGTGACTGTCGCGAGTACAAGGCGCTCCAGAAGGAGATAAAGTGGGCAAGGCACCGGGCTCAGATATGTTTGTTATTGAAATAAACATGGCTACTTCTATTTTTAAAAATTGGATTTTTGATTTTGGTTGAGGTACTCATATATATACTGATGTGCAGGATCTGCAGATTAGCAGGAAACTGGCTTTAGGGGAGATTGATCTGCGTGTTGGAAACGGGACACCTGTTGCTGTTTTAGCCGTGGGCACTTTTGTTTTGGAACTGCCCTCGGGGCATGTACTTGAACTTAATGACTGTTATTATGTACTTAGTTTGACTAGGAATATTATTTCTGTATCTATGTTAACCCAATGTGGGTATACTTTTGTATTTAGAAACACTAGGTGTTATTTATATAAAAATGATGTAGAAATTTACACTGCTGTTGCAAATAATGGTCTTTATATTTTGAATATAAATCTATCTCCAACATATAATATAACAAATAAAAGGCTGAAAATGAGTAATAAAGATGAAACCTATATGTGGCACTGTCGTTTGGGACACATTAAAGAGACTCGCATATCCACACTTTCGAAGAGTGGGTACTTGGACGGATTTGATCCAAATTCATATGACGTCTGCGAATCTTGCTTATTAGTCAAAATGCCTAAATCGCCTTTTAGCGGTAAATGTGAACGCGCCACCGAACTGTTATCCCTTGTTCATAGTGATGTTTGTGGGCCCATGTCTAGCCAGGCTAGAGGTGGATACGAATACTTCCTAACCTTTACAGATGATGCATCTCGTTATGGTTATGTATATCTCATGAGACACAAGTCGGAAACTTTTGAGAAATTCAAAGAGTTTCGACACGAAGTTGAAAAACAAACCGGCAAGAGTATTAAGACATTACGATCGGACCGTGGTGGAGAATACTTAAGCAATGAGTTTCTAGATTACCTAAAAGAATATGGTATTCTTTCACAGTGGACTCCTACTGGAACACCACAATTAAACGGTGTGTCCGAACGGAGAAACCGTACTTTGTTGGACATGGTAAGCTCAATGATGAGTCTCACTGAGCTACCTATTTCCTTCTAGGGATATGCATTAAACAATGCAGTTCTTATTTTGAATAAGGTTCCGTCAAAGTCTGTCCAACAGACTCCGTATGAGATATGGACAGGAAAGAAACCGGGTTTCTCATTCCTAAAGATTTTGGGATGCTGGGCATACGTCAAACGTTTGGAAGGTACCAAACTTGAACCCAAATTGGATAAATGCCTTTTCGTAGGATATCCTAGGGAAACCAAAGGATATCACCCACGAGAGAACAAAGTATTTATTGCTCTACATGCGGTTTTCCTTGAGAAGGAATTCCTAAATGCAGTGGTTAGTGGGAAGAAAGTAGAACTCGATGAAAATCAGAGTGATACTATTCCTGGCATAGAATCCTCAACGGAACAAGAACAGTCCATCAGGGATGAGACTGTACCACAATATTCTATTACACAAGGACCGCGTAGGTCGGAGAGAGTCAGGAAACAACCTGAGAGGTATGGGTACCTAATCTCACCTCATGTATATATCAATCTCATTGAGGATAAGGAATTGGCTACGTATGAGGAAGCGATATAAGATATCGATTCCACTTTATGGCAAGAAGCCATGAAGTCCGAGATGGATTCCATGTAAACCAACCAAGTTTGGACACTGGTTGATGCACCAGAAGGCGTAAAGCCTATTGGATGCAAATGGGTCTTCAGGAAGAAGACTGACATGGATGGCAACGTATAAACATACAAAGCTAGGCTTGTAACGAAGGGGTATCGTCAATGACATGGTGTCAATTACGACGAAACTTTCTCACCCATTTCCATGATTAAATCCATTCGGATAATGCTTACAATTGCTGCATATTTCGATTACGAGATATGATAGATGGACATTAAAACCGCTTTCCTTAAGGGAAACCTTTTGGAGGATGTTTATATGCAACAACCTGATGGTTTTATCATGCCTAGACTTGCAAACAAGGTTTGTAAGTTAAATCGGTCCATCTATGGACTGAAGCAAGCATCGCGGTCATGGAACCAACGTTTTGATGAGATCATAAAAGAATATGATTTCATTCAAAACGAATATGATCCTTGTGTATACAAAGATTAGTGGGAGAGCACTGACTTTTATTGTCCTTTATGTTGACGATGTATTGCTAATAGGTAATGACATTCCCATGTTAACGTTGGTGAAAGCTTGGCTTTCATTGAAATTCTCCATGAAAGATCTGGGAGAAGCAGCTTTTATTCTGGGAATAAAGATCTACCGGGATAGATCTAGAAAGCTTCTTGGACTTTCCAAGAGTACATATATTGACAAAATGTTGAAGAGATTCAACATGGATCGGTCCAAGAGAGGACTATTCCCAATGTCACATGGTGTCTATCTATCTAAGGACATGTGTCCTAAAAATCAAGATGAGAGAACATGAGTCGGATACCGTTCGCCTCGGTAGTCGGATCGATCATATATGACATGATATGTACGCGACCTGATGTCTCCTATGCTTTGAGCATGTGTAGTCGCTATTAGGCCGATCCAGGTGAAGGTCACTGGATGGTGGTTAAGAATATCCTAAAGTATCTTAGACGAACTAAGGATGTTTTTTTAATCTATGGAGATGGAGAACTTTAGGTAACTGGGTATACCGATGCAAGTTTCCAAACCGACAAAGACGACTGTAAGTCGCAATCTGGGTACATATTTTGTTTGAATAACGGAGCAGCGAGCTGGAAATCTTCCAAGCAAGAGACTGTTGCCAATTCAACAACAGAAGCGGAGTACATTACTGCAGCTGAAGCAACAAAGGAAGTAGTTTGGATCTGAAAATTCCTAATTGGATTAGGAGTAGTTCTGTTAGTAGCTGAGCCCGTTCCATTGTATTGTGACAATAACGGGGCTATAGCACAGGCTAAGGAGCCGTGATCTCATCAACGATCCAAGCACGTTCTTCGACGTTTCCATCTGATTCGTGAGATCATACATCGTGGCGATGTGAAGGTCGAGAAGGTCGCATTAGATGACAAGATGGCAGATCCGCTGACGAAAGCGATTCCTCAGCAAAAGTTTGAGCGACATGTACATAGTTCAGGTATTAGATGCTTGATTGACTGGCTATAAGCCAAGTGGGAGATTGTTTGACAGTTATGACCCATAGCGTCACTGTTTGTAAAAGACATTGTGTTTTTTGTACAAAATTAACTATGTAGTAATGAAATTACCTTTTACCGATTTATGATTCATTTACTTTAATATATATAAATGGTAAAAGTCCATATGATTAGTTTCGGATTGAGATGATATGAGACAGTATCAATCCATAAAGGTTTAATCATTAAATATCCCTAGTCATAGTATTATCGAGACTGGACATCGATAATATGGAATAGACTAGTATTGCACTTGTGCGCGTTGTGAGGGCATAACAGCATAGTTCTCATATGTTTAAGTATAGGATACTTATGCAAGTGCGATATGAGGTTTTGTTTTACCGATGGTACCGAAAATAGCTTCGCTCTGGATAAACCCCGCGGAATCCCATTGGTAGTAGGTATATGTGTCAATGGGAGTCCGCTTCAGGGTAGGTGTATTAGGTCTTAACCTGAGAGTTGCAACGCTAGTACTTGTGACAATTGGTAAACTTTGGTTTTGGTCTTCCAGGGCTTTAACAGATTCTGTGTACGCCTTTGCTGGGTTTATTGGGAATCGTAGTGTATTGGATGTGATATCAAGATGGAAGTATCACTTCAGATATATGGAGATGATGATCATGCAGAGATTCAGAACTGGTTCTCTATAGTGTTACAACCATCGGGATAATATGACAAGGTCATGATTATCCGATTCAAAGAGACTAGTTACTTGATATTCGATATGTGCTTCGTACGGGGCAGACACTATTCCAGCCCCATGCCTTGCACGTGACATCTGATACTGGATCGCAATACACAATACTATGGTATACTACGCCTGATAAAGATCGTATATTCCAGTAAGAATATTTCTGGAGAATTGTATAGACATGGCGCTTTGTTAGAAGCCAACTTTGTCTTCTCGGATAGTCCCGAAGATTCACCAATGACGTATGATTCGAACTTGATTAATCTGGGATTAATTACCGAGAGACTTTATCTTGGATAAAGTACTATTTGAAGAGAGAGAAAGATTAATTTGGAATTAATCGTTAAAATAATATATTCGATATATTATTCGGAATTAGATTTCAACACGGAATTAAAATTAGATTTTAATTCAGGCAAACGAGTTAATTTAGAATTAATTCGTTAGCGACGTGAATAGTAATTTTACTAGGCATAATTATTTAATTAAATTCGATTTAAATAACGTCGCGATGGAAGTTCGTTAATTCGGAATTAGCGAACCCGAGCCCGGGAGTGTTTGCGGGCCCACTCGTATTCGAAATCGAGTGGGGCCCACATGTCACATCAACCATCACATCATATGTCATTGTTTGATGTGTTTAGGTGAGGTTGTTAGTGAAGAGTGTAATACACTTCAAATCTTGAAAATGTGAAAGACATGATGACTTAAACATTTACCAACTTTTGGTATATGTTTAATTAATTGTTTTTGAAACAAATACACTTGATTTTAGAAATCAAACTCACATTTCCATTTCCTCTCTCTTGGCCGAAACCAGTACACTGGTTTTCCTCTCCAAATTTCTTCATTTCTTTGCCAAAAAGTGTGAAGTAAAGGTGTGATTTTTTGTTGCAAATAATCACTAAAGGCTAGCACCTTCAAGGAATCACAAAGAGGTGATAGGGAAACCAACTCAAGGAGCTTGGAATCAAAGAACACAGCTTGGAGCTCTACTTCTCACCTTGGCCGAAAGTTGATTGCTTTGGAAGGAAAAATTTTGTTACTCAATGGATCCACAAACCGATTGTTGTAAGTATGATTCTGCCATACTTCTCTGTTTATTCATTCTTATTTCATGCTTATATGATCTTGGGACACCTTATAGAAACCCAACAGCGGCTAGTGTGGCTAATGCGTCGGCCATTTGATTATCTACTCGAGGAAAATGCTGGAACTTACAATCGGGGAGGGCCTGTGCCAGACTCATGAGGTGGAATAAGTACGGTTTCAACCGGTCTTCCTTCAAATCCCATTTTCCTTGCATCTATCGGATTACCAAAATCGAGTCTCTGAAGATTTCCACGTTCTTAGCCTTCAATGCTATCAGTGCCGTCAGTCTAAAGGCGCATGCCTCATACTCAGCCATGTTGTTGGTTACACCGAACGTCAATATATTAGCCATCGGCAAGGTTTCTCCTTCAGGGGTTACTATCACAATCCTGATTCCGGCTCCTTTATAGTTCACTACTCCGTCAAAGTACATCTTCCATCCTTGGATCTCCTCGTCTGGGAATTCAAACTTGTACTGAACCCCTTCTATTGGTTGTAATGCCAGGAACTCTGCTACGACTTGCCCTTTGATCCCTTTAGAAAGTGAGATACTCAACGTCAGTATTACCAACCATCTGCCTAACTTCCCCACTAGAGAAGGCACCGAATGCAGATACTTCAAGGGATTTTTCTTTGCTACCACTTGGATCTTATACGATTGGAAGTAATGAGGCAACTTTCTGGATGCCCATACTACTGCCAAACAGATCTTCTCTACTTCTTGATAGCGGGCTTCGTATGGAAGCATCATCTTACTGAGATAGCAGACTGCATGCTCTACCCCTGTCTCATTCGCTTGTACCATCATCGCCCCCATCGCTTCGGGTTCTATGGCCAAATATAGTACCAAAGGTTTTACCGGTCTCAGTGATTTTAAGACGGGATGTTTCACCAAATATTCTCTAATCTTGTCGAAGGCCTCTTGACATTGCTCATTCCATTTCACTGGCTGGTCTTTTCTCAGTAATTTGAAGATGGGTTCACATACGACCGTCAACTTTATGATGAACCGACTAATATACTGAATCTTCCCAAGGAAAGCTCTTACTTCTTTCTCTGTCTTCGGCGCAGGCATCTCAGTAATCACCTTGATCTTTTCAAGGTCCACTTATATTCCGCCCATTCTGATAGTGTGTCCTAGTAACTTTCCTAACATTACATCGAACACGCACTTCTTAGGATTTAACTGCAGGTTGTACTTATCGACTCGTTCAAGGAATTTCTCCAGCGGTTCTATATGTCCGTTCCTCATATCTGATTTCACCATCATGTCATCCACATATACTTCAATCTCCTAATGTATGAAGTAGTGGAATAACGTAGTGGCCATCCATTGATAAGTGGCTCCTGCGATCTTAAGCCCAAACAGTATCACTTTGTAGCAATACGTACCCCACTCCATGACAAAAGCCGTCTTATGCTCATCCTCTTCATCCATAAGAACTTAATTGTACCCTGAGAACCCATCCACGAATGAGCACACGGCAGACAAAGCTACACTATCGACCAATACGTCTATATGAGGTAAAGAAAAGTCATCCTTCGGGCAAGCTTTGTTAAGGTCTCGGTAATCCACACATATTCTGACTTTTCTGTCTTTTTTCGGCACCGACACAATGTTTGCCAACCACTTGGGGTACTTCAGCACTTCTAGAAATCCCACATCTATTTGTTTCTTGACCTCTTCTCTCACCTTCTCGGCCCACTCAGGTCCCATTCTCCGAAGCTTCTTCTTTACTGGCCTCATGTTTGGATAAGTCAGTATCGCATACTGGGCGATGCTTCTGTCTACTCCCGGCATGTCCTCGTAGGACCAAACAAATACCTTAGCATATTTGACTAGTATCTCTTTTAATTTTTTCCGTTCATCAAAGGTAACCTCACTTGCAATCAGAATCTCCTTGGGGCTCCCAGGCGTACGAAGGTTAAACGCGTTCGTTTTAGTTGAGTTGATATCAAATATACTCAAGTCATGCAAGTTGAATGGAAGAGACTTAGGCAAGTAAGCAAAAAAATTGTCTTTATTACTAGCAAATGCGGGAGTACACTCAAATAAATCAGGAAGATAAATGTCTTCATCAACTACAGACACTTCATCCTCTACAACCGGGTTTTTCTCAACCTCCTTATTCTCTTCGAGGGTCAGGCTCTCTAGCTTTATCAGCTCTTCTTCCCACTTATCTTCTTCCTTCGCAACTTCTTCCGTCACCGATTTCTCACCCAGCATGTCTTGGAAGATCTCAAACCCAGGTACCATGACCCCATTCACTTCTACTGGTTCGGGCTCTCCTTGATACCCCGTAGCCTTCACAAAGCATTCCATCAGCTTCAATCATTTCTTCTTAGCCTTTGGTTTATCCTCATAAGACTTATATCCCAAGACTCTCTAGGTGGTTTGCCCCTTAAAGTCGGGCAATACTCCTCCAACACTTGAGTCTGTGCCTGACTCGAACTTCATTTTCTCCATGATCCTAGCCACCTTAGGATCTACCCACTCCTCAAAGGTTGCCGAAACTTGGAACCTTGTGAAAGGCTGTATTTCCAAAGCTACTACAGCATTGTCCACCTCAGCTCTGATGGTGACTATCTCTCCTCCATACGGAAATTTAATGTCCTGATACAAAGTGGAGGGCACACCCCAAGCTTTTGAAACCATGGCCTTCCCAACAACAAAGAAAAAGTGTCCGAGATATCCAGTACTGTGAACTCAACCTCATCCTATTATCATAATCCTTGATAGTCATGTTGGAGGAACTTAGCTTTGTTGTCTTTATACCCAACCTCGCCAAAATCTTCAATGGGCACACATTGATGGATGACCCATCATTTACCATCACAAAAGATGTCTTCTTTCCTCTCACTTCAGCTCTGATGAATAGAGGTATGTTATGGTTCCTAACCTTAGCTGTGAGTTCTTCCTCGGAAAAGGTTATCATCTGCGCAGCTTCTTTCTGTACTGATCCCATAAACATCGTGGGGTTGACATCCTCCGGCACCCTTATCTTCCTCAAGGCCTCAACCATGGCCCGCCTATGCTCATGCAATGCACACATGAACTCCCAAATGCCTAGATGTGCTCGCATCTTCTTCAGCTGATGCAGTACTATATCTTCTTCGGCATTATACTCATTTTTTGCCATGTCTCAGCCATCTACCAACACTTCCTTACCATGTTCTGTGGTATCACTGTAGAAACGCCCGATGTGGGTCACTCCTTTCATTTCCTCTTCATCACTGCCTGAGAATTTCTCCCAGAAATGCTTTCCCTGCTCTATTTCATCCTCACTGCTACTATCATATATTCCCAGGCCAAAGGCTTGGTGGTTAAAGGTTTGGAGGACAAAGCTTTCTTGTAAGCCAGAGCCAATCATATAGGTAGGTGGTGGTACAGAGTGATAGTTTGGTAGGGGGTTCCGGTGTGTGTTGGGCTGTTCTTTTTCAGGGTCGGGTATTTTATGGAAAGTCTATGAGGTCCTGGATTTCATGTCGGAGGCAGGCACAGCCATCGGTGTCATGACCGTGTTATTGGTGGAAGTGACAATAACGGTTCATATTGAGGTGTGGTGGGGGAGGATTTAGGAGTCCTTGCCTTGCCAACTTCTCAAGCACCTTGGATAAAGGCCTACCAAGGTTGGAGAAACGTCAGTTCTTGATGTCAGCAACCTCAGCAGTAATAGGCGTGGCACCTGATGGCCCTCCGACAGTCCTTCTGTTCATACCATAGAACTTCCTATTCTTAGCTTCTTTTTCCTCAATGTCCATGACAGTCTCCCTCAACTATCGAAAATCTGTAATCATGGAGGTCATCCTCCTCAGCTTGCCATATATAGAGGGTTTGGTACCCTTGATAATCATCTTAATCTGGTCCTTCTCCAAGGCCGAGTCTGCATTTTCAGAAGCTGGCTTCTCTAGCGATCTACATACTCCTTGAAGCTTTCTTCCGACTTCTGCTTGGTATTCTCCCAGTCACGAAGTGACAAGTCGATGTCCAAGTCCGTGACATACTGGTTTAAAAAGGCCTCTGCCAGTGCCCTCCAGTCATCTCTGACCTTCCTCTCCAGGCAATGGTACTATACTACAGGTGCCCCCTCAAGCGACTTCCCAAAAATCTTCTGGTCCTGATGTTTCGACAGACCCACTGAGCTCATTACAGAAACATATTGTCGAACTCATTGAATTTGGCCATGTCAGACATCTTAAACTAAGTTGGCAGCTGCTCTTCAAATGTCATTGCCTTGTAGTCCAACAAATCATCATGCTTACCCTTCATTTTGCGGGTCACTGACTTCACCTGATCTCAGAGTTTCTGTAATTTAGCCTGACACCTGGTCGTTTTCCCCGCGGCATACTCGGCCATATCATCGGTGAAGATAAGATATCATCACTCAGTCTGTTCGGAGGGTCCTCACGCCTCTCATTCTCAGAGCTTCCCCGAGCATGGGGCATGGCCATATTAGCCATAGCAGTAGTAAAAGCTTGCAGTTGCTTGGTAACCTTAGTGAGACTGTTTTCCAGCTGATCCATACGGGATACCTTGTTCTCTGATTCACTTATGTTCACTGACGGCCTTTTGACGAGTCTACCCTCTTCCCTAACCCAACGGCTATCTATGATGTATTTTAAAACTACAAGTTAGCATGTATGCGTGCTATGTATGGAATATATAAGTTGGTCTATTATCATTTTAAAGCATTCAATCAGACTATTGCACGATGCATTGAAAAGGCCCAACAAGTTTACACTTTTGCGATAACATGACTAAATAACATCAAATGATACGGGGCCTAAATAGAAAGTGGCCCATCGGTATTTTAGAAGCTTTTGGCCCAATTGCCATAAAGCACGGGCTTATCATAGTTTAAATGGCCCAACAAGCCCATACCTCATGATAAAAAGTCCAACTGAATCAAAATGACGATGGTCCTAAATGCAAGCATATCGGGAAAGTTTCTACTAGTCCTACAACTACAGTTATGTGCGGGTTTATAGGGGTACAGACAAAGGCTCTCGTGGACGAAGGATTGCCCACAAATAGGACTCCCCACTCAAGGGTTCAAGCAACCAAGTGAGCACACCTTTTTTATATGCTAAGGTACGTGCCAATGAATTAGGATGTGTGACTGACTGTCAAATGGATTTCCCGTTGTAGATTCCCCTGAGGGAGGGTGGAGCGAACTCTCTTAAATACCCAAGCCTCTTAGGCTCTTATCGCTTGGTGACAGGAATAAACAATGAGTCCTCCAAATTAGTCCTTCACAGTAAGCTACGAGTACATGATTATCTCGGTGCCTTCACTACTTTTCCTTATAGAAAGGTAGTGAATGAAGGAAGGCACCAAACCATTACCAAGCTCTGATGATGCCTTTAATTAAACCCCTTCAACCCACACTAGACGTAGTTAACTAAAGCACAAATCACAATCATTACAAGACATTATTTTGGGGCCGATTCTTTATCCCCAGTGGAGTCGCCAGACTATAGGACACAGAAATAGACGATTCTGTTCTAGGCTTGTGGCCTAGTCAGGAGTATGGAATAGCCTATAAGAGACTAAACCGGAGAATAAAATGTAGTCGCCACCCAGTGTGAACTGGGACAAAGATTTAAGGCCGCACCCTCCCCCTCACGAGGGAAGATCTCAAACCGTTGGGTTCGGAATGGTCTCTTACTTATGTCACTTGTAATGAAAGGATTTGTGCAATAATCTAACCAAGTCTATGCAACCTACATAGGCAAGAACGACCTATATCTAAAGATGCAAACAACTTATGTCTAAGTTCATGAACATAAAAGTAAATTCTATATCTAAGTTTGCATGCATTAAAGTAAGTCGGCATAACGGCAAGCACGCAAACACATTAGCGCATTAAATTAACAAACATGACAATATAAATAAATAACAATCTAAACATGTTGTAGGAGAGACATAATTAAATTCCTAATGTAAAAGAAAAAAATAAATCATGCCTAAAAATAATCAACTAAATCATGCATAAAGATAACATGCTAAACAACCTAATCATGCATAAAATAATATATTATTTCTAATAAACAACGAGTAAACACAAACTTGGATGAAACAAAATATGTGTGTCTCTCAAGCGGTACATTACGTTGTATCCTGAGTGCAGACCGCACTACTGTCCTTTCCAATTCGGCTATGGAACTTACGTCTGGGTTTCCATCCAATATACCACAAGAGATAACACATATTTCATTCATCCCATGGTCATAGCATACACCAATCAACAATACTCATGTGAAGTAACACAAGAAAATAAATAAAAAATAAAGGAAAATAAATAAAAAGGGTGCCCTCAGGTCTAACCTCTTAAGTCGTCTCTCGAAAGTGTGTTCGCGGTCGTAGGAAGGGTTGATGCTCCACGACTTTTTCGATTTACTGATTCGCTGTTTTCCTTCACTGTTTCTCTATTTTGGGCTGCTGTTTTTATTCGTTTTGCTGCTATTTTCATTGTATTTTCTGGTCACTATTTTACGGTTAACTGGGGTATTTGGGTTTACTGTTTCTACGGTGTTTGGGGCTGTGTTGGGGCTGCAGTTTTTCGGTAGAAATGGATGATTTTCTGTTTTGTTTTTGGTGATTATGGGACTGATTTTTAGTGCAGTTTTGGGTGTAATAGATGTCATTTTTTAGGCAGAATTTTCAATGGTGTTTAGGCAATGCAGTGTAGTTTTTTCGGTGGTGATTATGTGCAGGTTAGGGGTGATTTCACAGCAGTTTTTGGTGGCAATTTAGGGCAGTTTCTAGATGCAGTTTAGGGGTGATTTTACGGTGAATGAGGGGGCTATGTGCGGCAATGGATGAAAGCTATGTGCGGCAGTGGATGAAGGCAGTTTGGGCGTGAGATGAAGGGCTATTTATAAGGGGTTTTATACGGCAATGCAAGGAGATTTTGTGGTGTTTTTCCCTTGAATGAGCTATGGGTTTCAATGTGTTGGTTTAGGTTTCTTTTTATAGGCAAGGGTTGGGGTTTACATTATGCGAATAGGGAAAGGATTTTATGCAATTATGAGGGGATATCTTAATTAGTGTCCTATAAGAAAAATATATCTAATTAGGGATGTGATTTGATTGATTTGATTTATTTAATTTGGGAAGGTGATTTATCTTGATTTTAGCATATGTTTAATGTGTGTGTTTGTTATTTTGGAAGGAGATGGGCGTGGGGTTAGGTCTCTTGGGCATGTGTTTGGTTCTATTAATAGGCTTGGTGTGTGTTGTGGGGGTTTTGGGCCAAAGATGTGTGGCTTGCGGGGGTTTGGGCCGAGGATAAATTTTAAGACAGAGGTCTAAGGAGCAGAATCGAAGCTAGGCAAGCAAATTAATTCCAACAAAGTATCAATTTCCGACTCTTTCCTTTTGACGGCTGTTTCCCACGACTTCCAAAACTTAAAGAGGAATGCCTCCATACGAGACACATTATCGGGACTTACATGCAAAAATGCAGTGCCTACAATGATGTTCCAGGCTATGAACTTTTCCATCTGCTTTGTGTTGACGTTGTGAAATGACTCGGCTTCCACCCATTTCAAAAAGTAATCTACTGCCACTACTATGAAGCAATGTCCATTCGATACGTGCGGTCAAATTTCCCTGATCATATCAATTCCCAATGCTGAGAAAGGTCACGACTCTGACAGCCCGTGTAATTCTGTGTGAGACAAATGGTTCAAATTACCGTGCGCTTTAAAATCATGACAATGATTTACCATATTTGCGTAGTCAGCTTCTATGGTCGACCAGTAGAAACCTTCTCTCACTATCTTACGGGACAAGTTCAATCCGTTCATGTGCGGTCCACATACTCCGGCGTGTACTTCTTCCATCACTTCGTCAGACACTTCAGCTGGATGCCATTTGCTTGTCTCTTGTATAGTTCTCCCTTCAAACTCACAAACTGATAAGCTAACTTTAGAATGGCTATCCTGTCTTTCCTACTTGCTTCTTCTTGGAATTCCCTCTGCTTCATATATCTCTGAATATCGTAATACCAAGGTTTCCCATCATTGAACTCTACTTCTAATATCCTTTCTATCTCGTAGACGGGTCTGCTTGTTGTTGTCAACACTAGAGGTCTCATCACTAATTTTTCCAGATTACCGAAGTTGTGGCAAGTGTAGCTAACGCGTCAGCCATTTGGTTCTCTTTTCGCAGCAAGTGCTGGAACTTACAATCGGGGAGGGCATGTGCCAGATTCCTGAGGTGGAATAAGTAAGGTTTCAACCGTTCTTCCTTCAATTCCCATTCTCCAAGCATCTGTCAGATTACCAACATCGAGTCTCTGTAAACTTCGACATTTTTAGCCTTCAAGGTTATCAATGCCGTTAGTCCGAAGGCACACGTTTCATACTCAACCATGTAGTTGGTTACTTCGAACGTCAACCTCTTGGCCATAGGCAGTGTTTCTCATTCGGGGGTTACTATCACAATCCTTATTCTGGCTCCTTTATAGTTCACCGCTCTGTTGAAATAAATCTTCCATCCTTGGGCCGTTATTGCTTAGATCTCCTCATCTGGGAATTGAAACTTGTACTGGTCTCCTTCTGTGGGTTGTAATGCCAAGAACTCTACTACGGCTCGCCCTTTAATTACTTTAAAAGTGAGGTACTCAATATCAAACTCTGTCAGCAATACCAACCATCTACTTAACTTTCCTACTAGCGACGACACCGAATGTAGATATTTCAAGGGATTCTCCTTTGCTACCACTTGGATCTTGTAAGATTGGAAGAAATGAAGCCATTTTCTGGACGCCCACTCTACTGCCAAACAGATCTTCTCTACTTCTTGATAGCGGGCTTCGTACGGAAGTATCTTCTTACTGAGGTAGTAGACTGCATGCTCTACCCCCATCTCATCTGCTTGTAACATCATCGTGTTGGACAATTATGGCCCATAGCGTCACTGTTTGTACAGATCATGGTGTTGTTGTACAAATTGACTATGTGACAATGAGATTGCACACTTATCATTTGTGATTAGATCACCTAGATAAATAAATGAAATGAGGTCCTAATGATTAGCTCCTGGATTGAGGTGATATGAGACAGTATCAGTCCTCGAAGGATTAATCATTAAATATCCCTAGTCATAGTATTATCGAGATTGGACATCGATAATGCGGAATAGACTAGTATTACACTTGTGCGAGTTGTGAGGGCACAATAGCATAGTTCTCATACATATGGGTATTGAATACTCATGCAAGTGTAATAGGAGGTTGTGTTTATCGATGGTACGGAAACAGCTTCGCTCTGGATAGACCCCTCGGAATTCCATTGGTAGTATGACTACGTGTCTATGGAAGTCCGAAATCAGGGTAGGTGTATTTGGTCTTAACCTGAGACTTGTACCGCTAATACTTGCGACAATCAATATGCTTTGGTTTTGGTCATCCAGGGCTTTAACAGGTTCTGTGTACGCCTCTGCAGGGTATATTGAGAATCGTAGTGTATTGGGTGTGATGTCAAGACGGAAGTATCACTCCAGTCATAGTGGAGATGATGTCACGTAAGATACGGTACTGGCGCTCTTAAGTACTGCAGTCATCGGGATGATATTACTAGGTCATGTTCATCTGATTATAGAGACTAGTTACCAGACATCCGACATGTGCTTCGTACGGGGCAGACATAATTCCAGCCCCAGGCCTAGCACGTGACACCCGATACTGGATCGCAATACGCAATACTAATTATACTACGTCGGACATAGATTATATATTCCAGTAAGAATATTTCTGGAGAATTGGGTAGGCACGGTGCTTTGCTAGAAGCCAATCATGTCTTGTAAATCGGTAAGCACGTGGTACGAGGTATGCACGTATTCGGATAATCCGATAACCGTATTTACTGCCAACATATCCAGGGATCTCTTGGGTCGCTTCCCAAAGATTCACCGATGACAGTTGATTTAATTAGAATTAATCTGGGATTAATTAAGAGAGAGAAAATTAATCTGGGATTAATTAAGGTATTATTTAATCTGGGATTAAAATCTGGGATTAAATGTGTTCGGAAGAGAGAGAACGCGATTAATTTGGAATTAATCGGTAGAATAAATTTAATAGTTAAATTTAATTTTTCTATTTAATTTATTCGTTTGGGCTAAAATTAATATATCGGATATATTAATATGAATTGGATTTCATTATGAAATTAAAGTCGGACTTTAATACGGACGAACGAATTAATTTAGAATTAATTCGCAAACGACGTTCGTAATATATTTGCGAGACATCGTTATTTAATTAAATTAGATTTAATTATTTAGCGACGAAAGTTCGTTTAATCGGATTAAACGGAACCGAGCCGCGGCAAATGTTCGTAGAGACATTTGAATTTTGAATTCAAATGTGGGCCCACTTTAATGTGGTAGTTGGGAGGGTAGTTGGCATTTAAGCCAATACCACTTTCCAACCACTTGGTTTAGGTGAAACCATTTTACCCCAACTACATGGTTTTGGGTAAAAGGGTAAAACCCTTTAACAAAACCAAAAAATCATTCTCTCTCTCTTCACTTCCAACACTTGTAACACATTTTGGAACAAAAAGGAAACCCTAAAAACCTCTCAAATGGGCGTGAACCATGGCCTCCCTCTCTTTGATTTTCTGGCAAAATCAACAAAGGTAGCACTATGAGAAATCAACTAAGGTGATAGGGAAACCACTTCAAGAGTTGGAATCATCAACAAAGCTTGGATCTTGGATTCCGCAACTTATATCTGAATTTATGAACACCTTTTTCATGCTTATTAGATCCTTGGCATGTTCTAGGAACAGTAACACATCGCCCCAGCGCTTCGGGTTCTATGGCCAAATACAGTACCAGGGGTTTGCCTGGTCTTGGAGGTTTCAAGACAGAAGGCTTCACCAAGTATTCCCTGATCTTGTCGAAAGCTTCTTGGCATTGCTCATTCCATTTCACTGGCTGGTCTTTCCTCAGCAATTTGAAGATAGGCTCGCATATTGACGTCACTTGGCGATGAATCGACTGATGTACTGAATTTTCCCGAGGAATGCTCTCACTTCTTTCTTTGTCTTCAGCGCAGGCATCTCAGTAATCACCTTGATTTTCTCAGGGTCTACTTCTATTCCTCTTATTCCTACCGTGTGTTCTAGTAACTTTTCTGACGTTACTCCGAGCACGCACTTCTTGGGATTTAGTCGCAAGTTGTATTTGTCAACTCTTTGAAGGAACTTCTCTAGTGCTTCTATGTGTCCGCTTCTTATCTCTGATTTCACCATCATGTCGTCCACATATACCTCGATTTCTTTATGCATCAAGTCATGGAGAAATGTCGTGGGCATCCGTTGGTAAGTTGCACCTGCATTCTTAAGTTTAAACGGCATCACATTGTAATAATATGCACCCCACTCCGTGACAAATGAAGTCTTATGCTTATCTTTTTCAGCCATAAGAACCTGATTATATCATGAGAACCCATCTGCGAATGAATTCATGGCAGATAGTGCCGCACTATCAACTAGCACATCTATATAGAGTAAAGGGAAATCATCCTTCGGGAAAGCTTTGTTAAGGTCTCTATAATGCACACACATCCTTACCTTCCCATCTTTCTTCGGCACCGGCACAATATTTGCCAACCACTCGGGGTACTTCACTATTTCCAGAAATCCCAAATCTATCTACTTCTTGACTTCTTCTCTAACATTTTCAGCCCAATCAGGTCTCATTCTTTGGATCTTCTGATTTACTGGCCTCATGTTCGGATAGGTCGATATTGCGTGCTGGGGATTCTTCGTCTACTCCAGGCATGTCCTCGTTGGACCAAGCGAATACTTTAGCATATTTGACTAACATCCCCTCCAATTCCTTCCAGAGGTAACCTCACTTGCAATTAGAATCTCCTTGGGGCTTTCAGGCGTACCAAAGTTAAATATGTTCATTTTGGTTGAGTTGATGTCAAATATACTCAAGTCATGTAAGTTGAAAGGAAGAGACTCAAGCAAGTAAGCAAAATGAATGTCTTTATTATTAGTGAATGCAGGGGTACATTCAAATAAATCAGAGAGATAAATGTCTTCGTCCTCCAGAGACGCTTCATCCTCCACAGTCGGGTTTTCCTCGGTCTCCTTATTCTCCTCGAGGGTCAGGCTCTACAGCTTCATAAGCTCTTCTTCCCACTTGTCTTCCTCCTTGCAACTTCTATTGCCAGCGATTTCTCACCCATCACATCCTGGAAGATCTTAAATTCTTGTACCGTGACCCCGTTGACTTCCACTTGTTCAGGCTCTCCTTGATACCTTGTTGCTTTCACGACACATTTTGCCAGCTTCAATCCTTTCTTCTTAGTCTTCGGCTTATCTTCATCGGATTTGTATCTCAGTCCTCTCCTAGTAGTCTGCCCCTTGAAGTCGGGCAATGCTCCTTCAACACCCTAACATGTGCCCAGCTCGAACTTCATTTTCTCCATGATTCTAGCCACCTTAAGATTGCCGAAACTTGCAACCTCGTAAAAGGCTGTATATCTAAAGCGACCACAACATTGTCTACTCAGCTATGATAGTGACAATCTCTCCCCCACACGAAAACTTGATGACCTGAAGCAGAGTGAAGGGCATGCCCCCAAGTTTGTGAAACCATGGCCTTCCCAATAGTAAAGCAAAAGTGGTCGGGATATCAAGCACTGTGAACTCGACCTCATCCTCTATTGGGCCCATTTTGACCACTGCAGTAAAATTGTTAGGGATATGCCCTATGCCCAACTTGTGGATGGGCTATGTGTACATGTATTTGTAATATTTTTATTAATTAATAAAATGGAAATCTTTATTATACGTGTCTTACATAACTTATATGAATCATCAATACTGTAATAAAGCCCTTGGAGTAATTAGATGATGGCTTCCACGCCTTATGAGAATCATTACTCTTAAATGTTCATAGTCATAGTTTGTGAATAATCTGGGCGTTCACAAAGCGGAGAGACTAGCATGATGATATGATCTGCCCTTAAGTAGGGTAGACGAACTCATAGGCTACTAGCGGATATCCGTCCGCTTGGTGTATCACATGGATGAATGAGTTGCTCGTGTCCATCGAACTGACTGTCGAAAATTTTCATATGGAGTTTTTATCTCATGTATCTATGAGAACTTTCAAGTATCGATTATTTAACTAGTCCTTAGACTTGAGGTCTTTACAATCTTATGTATGGATCAATTAACTTTGACATTCTCCTTCCCCGGTTCAAGGATCCGATCATAAAGGTATGATTGGGTCATTTGTTGAAACACGTGAAGTTTGTAAAGATACAACAGAGAATCGCCACTCTCTCGGATAATATTTTCTTATAAGAGTAGTATTCTAGTTCGCGGGTTGATATGTGTGATCGGTGCTTGAGACTGTGGCCACAGAGGAAGAAACATGTGAGATTCTTGGGTTAGCACGTTTCATGACACTATCAACATCATACGTTTAACTATATGGGTAGACACTTTCTGTATCCTATGTCAATAGGTAGGGATACAGTGAGGTGAGGGACCGTATCATATGTAAATTGCATACAGAATGGGTATATATCTTTCCTTCTCATTTGGGGGCCGTGGCATGTTGCTACTGTCAACCTTGGTCATTGATTTCGAACGATCATCTGATCGGAGGATAATTTATGGATCCTTAAGTCTAATTGACTAGAGGAACCTCGAATTAAAAGTTTTGAGGTATTTGCCTAGGCTAGCACCAAAGGCAACATACCCGTGCACTCAAGGCGTAGTCTTGCTGTTGAGTTTTGGCTTTGGTGTGTGCATCTTTGGAGGCCACACACTTGCATGGCTCTTTGGAACATGGAAGAGCTTACTGAGTTCGAGAAAAACTTATAGATTGGAGGGAGGACTGGAGGAGTCTACTGTTCAAGTAAGTCATTTTTCTTTCTTTATTTTAATTAGAGTTCTTATAATAGTTAGCATGTTTAGGTTTATGTTCTTCGCATGTTTTATGAGTTTTATGCTTAGAATATATATAGTAACATGCCTAGGCTTGTAGAATAATCAAAACAAATGGGTATTGGGCAAAGGGAAAGCTGCATCATAATTTTTTATTTTTCCGCTACTCACTCGCGGCCGCTTCCCATAGTGGTATCAGCACGCCGTTTTTGTTTTGATTAGTTATCACTCATATGAACTCGAAATTTGGTGTTTAAAATTCCGTTGGAAAGCTAACACCATGAACTTAATTTTAGGCACAAGTTTTTCATGATTTTGTTAAGATTTGAATTATAAAAGTGTATTTAAAGTTCACGCGTCTGCAGAAAAATGTGAATAGTGATTTTATTTGAATAAAATAAAATGCAATTTCATAATTAAATATTAATCAAAGTTATTAATGCCTAAAATAATTCCAACATATTAAAACTCATATGCCTGATGATTCTATGTATGATTAGAATTGTCATGATTATTTTAGGGTGCAAGCATCTAGAGACTTTCTAAGAAATATAGAGTGTATTGCTTATCCCTTAGCTAAGTAATTATTCAGTGATGAACTTAGAGATTTATTACCTTTAAGGCTAATAAATATAAATCACGTGTTTATAATAAAATATATTATAATAGATACAAGTGGGGTGGGACCAAAGCGTTAATAAAACTGTCCAAACTAAAGTTAATTTAAACAAAGGTTGTACTAGAGTTAGATAATAATTAAGTGTCTTCCTTCACTCACTACCTTTTTATAGCCAAAAGGAAAAGCTGTGAAGACATCTAGATAATCATTTACTCAAAGCTTACTTTAAAGCATATTTAAAGTGCTGGACTAATTTGGAGGATCTATTGTTTATTCCTGTCACCAAGGCGATAAGAGTCTAAGAGGTAAAGGTATTTAAGAGAGTTTGCTCCACCCTCCCTCTGGGGAATTTTCAATGGAGGAATCCATTTGACAGTTATTCACTTAAACTTGCTAAAATCCTCAATAATAATTTAAGTCTAAAATTTTCCTCTCATTGTAAAGTATAGACCCAAATGGCTTAAACCGTATTGGCATGACTAGGCTTTACCAGACTAACCAATACCAATTTGTCCCTAAATCGTACTATTGACAATGGTTTGACTTTTCTGAGTCATAAGACGCAGCGACCCTTAGGCGTGGTCTTATAACTTAGTGGAAAAGATTGGTAGTCTACAACGACTAGCATAAGCTATGGCATGTTTGATTGCCCAATCCAATGATCAAGGAGTTGTGATTTATATCATAAATTGGTTGGGAACCTCCCTAATTATCATATTTTATAATGACCGGCCCTAGTTGGAGTTATGAAATGATGATAATGGGATCCTTACCCAAAAGAAATCCATCATATTGGGGTTAATGCGATTTGCTTAAAAATTTAAAATAATTGAGTGAGAGCAACTTCATAATATTAAAAGCCCATGTTATTATGAAACATTAATGAAAACATATTCCTAATTTTAACATTCTCTCTTAACATGTGGGTTAAAATATTTCAAAAACATTCAAATGGAAAACAGAGTATCACTTCATTCCATCCTTGATGAGCATAAGCTCTAAGGGGACAACTACAATGACTGGTTTAGAAACCTTAAAATTATCTTACGACTTCTATGTTCTTGAAAGACCATTTTCCTCTGAACCAGCAGAAGATGCTGATCAAAATACATTCAATGCTTGGAAGAAACACGTTGATGATGATGAGCAAGCAGTTTGCATAATACTTGTCTCTATGTCGGACGAACTTCAGAAAGCTCATGAAGATATGGATGCTCAAACCATCATCTTTCACTTGAAGGAGTTGTATGCAACTTCCTTTCATACCGTGAGATTCCAAGTGTCATGTGCCTTATTCCAAACAACGTATAAGGAAGGATCTGCTAGTGGACATGTGCTTAAGATGATTGACCACATTGAAAAATTTGTTGGTTTCTATGATTAGTCCCAAGAACATAATTAACAATGAAACATGAATGAATAACGAAGAAATATGGCGGAAACATACTTACAACGATCGGTTTAGGATGTGTTGATGAACAAAAATTTTCCTCCTCCAAGTATCCAAGATTCGGCCAAGACAAGGTAGAAGCTCCAAGCTTTTTTTTGATTTTCCCAAGCCCTTTGATAGGTTTCCCTATCACCTCTTGATGATTCTTGAAGAGTGCTAGCCTTTTGTGAATTTTCGCAACAAGAATTCACACCTTTTCTTCACAAATTTTGGCAAATAAATGAAGAAAAATGGAGAGCCAAAAAACCCCACTGGTTTTGGCCTTGGGAGAGAGAGGAGAGGAATGAGTATTTTTTTTCAAAATCAATAATTATATGTTTTAAAAATAAATAAAATTGATATACCAAACCTTGATTGGTAAAAGTCAACATGTCTTTCACCTTTTCAACTTTGGAGTGTTTTACACTCTTCACCAACAACCTCACCTAAGCACATCAAACAAGTGACATGTGATGTGATGGTTGATGTGACATGTGGGCCCCACTCGATTCTGAATGTGAGTGGGGCCACAAACACTCCCGGGCTTGGGTTCGCTAATTCCAAATTAACGAACTTCCGTCGCGACGTAATTTAAATTGAATTTAATAAAATATTTATGCCTAGTAAAATTACTATTCATGTCGCTAACGAATTAATTCAAAATTAACTCGTTTGCCCGAATTAAAATCTAATTTTAATTTCGCGTCGAAATCTAATTATAAATAATATATCGAATACATTATTTTAATGATTAATTCCAAATTAATCTTTCTCTCTCTTCAAATAGTACTTTATCCAAGATAAAGTCTCTCCGCAATTAATCTCAGATTAATTAAATTCGAATCATACGTCATTGGTGAATCTTCGGGAAGCGACCCAAGAGATCTCTTTATATGTTGGCAGTAAATACGATCGTCGGACTATCCGAACACGTACGTACCTCGTACTACGTTTTCACGATTTGCGAGACAAGGTTTGCTTCTAGCAAAGCACCATGCCTACCGAATTCTCCAGAAATATTCTTACTGGAATATACGATCTTTATCAGGCGCAGTATACCGTAGAATTACGTATTGCGATCGAGTATCGGATGTCACGTGCAAGGTCTAGGGCTGGAATAGTGTCTGCCTTGTACGAAGCACATATCGGATATCAAGCAACTAGTCTCTTTGAATCGGATAATCATGACCTTGTCATATTATCCCGATGGTTGCAACACAAAAGAGAACCAGTCCTGAATCCCTGCGTGATCATCATCTCCATATGTCTGAAGTTATACTTCCGTCTTGACATCACATCCAATACACTATGATTCCCAATAAACCCAGCAGAGGCGTACACAGAACATGTTAAAGTCTCGGACGACCAAAACCAAAGTTTACCGATTGCCGTAAGTACTAGCGATGTAAGTCTCAGGTTAAGACCAAATACACCTACCTTGAAGCGGACTCCCATAGACACATATACATACTACCAATGAGATTCCACGGGGTCTATCCAGAGCGAAGCTGTTTTCCGTACCATCGGTAAAACACAACCTCCTATCGCACTTGCATAAGTATCTTATACTTAAACATATGAGAACTATGCCGTCATGCCCTCACAACGCGCACAAGTGCAATACTAGTCTATTCCGCATTATCGATGTCCAATCTCGATAATACTACGACTAGAGATATTTAATGATTAAACCTTTATGGATTGATACTGTCTCATATCATCTCAATCCGGAACTAATCATAAGGACTTTTACCATTTATATATATCAAAGTAAATGAATCATAAAATGGTAAAAGGCAATTTCATTATAATATAGTTAATTTTGTACAAAAACACAATGTTTTTTACAAACAGTGACGCTATGGGTCATAACTATCCAACAATCTCCCACTTGGCCTATAGCCAGTCACTCAAGCATCTAATACCTGAACTAGGTACATGTGGCTCAAACTTTTACTGACGAATCACTTTCGTTAGAGGATCTGCCATGTTGTCATCTGATACGACCTTCTCGACCTTCACATCGCCACGATGTATGATCTCACGTATCAGATGGAAACGTCGAAGAACATGCTTGGATCATTGATGAGACCGCGGTTCCTTAGCCTCCGCTATAGCCCCGTTATTGTCACAATACAATGGAACATGCTCAACTGCTAACGGAACTACTCCTAATCCAATTAGGAATTTTCGGGTCCAAACTGCTTCCTTTGCTGCTTCAGCTGCAGTAATGTACTCCGCTTCTATTGTTGAATCAGCAACAGTCTCTTGCTTGGAAGATTTCCAGCTCACTGCTCCGTTATTCAAACAAAATATGTACCCTGATTGCGACTTACAGTCGTCTTTGTCGGTTTGGAAACTTGCATCGGCATACCCAGTTACGTCAAGTTCTCCATCTCCATAGATTAAGAAAGCATCCTTAGTTCGTCTAAGATACTTTAGGATACTCTTAACCGCCATCCAGTGACCTTCACCTGGATCGGCCTGATAGCGACTACACATGCTCAAAGCATAGGAGACTTCAGGTCGAGTACATATCATGGCATACATGATCGATCTGACTACCGAGGCGAACGATATCCGATTCATGTTGTCTCTCTCATCTTAAGTTTTAGAACACATGTCCTTAGATAGATAGAGACAATGTGACATTAGAAACAGTCCCCTCTTGGACAGATCCATGTTGAATCTCTTCAACACTTTTTCAATATATGTACTCTGGGAGAGTCCAAGTAGCTTTCTTGATCTATCCCGATAGATCTTTATTCCCAGAATAAAGGCTGTTTCTCCCAGATCTTTCATGGAGAATTTCAATGAAAGCCAAGCTTTCACCGAGGTTAGCATGGGAATGTCATTGCCTATGAACAATACATCATCAACATAAAGGACAATAAAATTCAGTGCTCTCCCACTAACCTTCTTGTATACACAATGATCATCTTCGTTTTGAATGTAATCATATTCTTTTATGATTTCATCAAAACATTGGTTCCATGACCGCGATGCTTGCTTCAGTCCATAAATGGATCGATTTAACTTACAAACCTTGTTTGCAAGTCTAGGCACGATAAAACCGCCAGGCTGTTGCATATAAACATCCTCCAAAGTGTTTCCGTTAAGGAAAGCGATTATAACGTCCATCTGTCATATCTCGTAATCGAAATATATAACAATTGTAAGCATTATCCGAATGGTTTTATTCATGGCAACGGGTGAGAAAGTTTCGTCGTAATCGACACCATGTCGTTGACGATACCCCTTCGATACAAGCATAGCTTTGTTTATTTGTATGTTTCCATCCATGTTAGTCTTCTTCTTGAAGACCCATTTGCATCCAATAAGCTTTACGCCTTTTGGTGCATCAACCAGTGTCCAAACTTGGTTGGTATACATGGAATCCATTTCAGACTTCATGGCCTCTTGCCATAAAACGGAATCGATATCTTGTATCATTTCCTCATACGTAGCCGGTTCGTTATCCTCAATGAGATTAATATCTACATGAGGTGAGATCAGGAACCCATACCTCTCAGGTTATTTCCTGACTCTCTCCGACCTACGCGGTCCTTGTGTAATAGAAGATTGTGGTACAATCTCATCCCGGATGGACTATTCTTGTTCCGTTGAGGATTCTATGCCAGGAACAGTATCACTACGATTTTCATCAAGTTCTACTTTCCTTCCACTAACCACTGTATTTAGAAATTCATTCTCAAGGAAAACCGCATGTAGAGCAACAAATACTTTGTTCTCTCGTGGGTGATAGAAGTAATATCTTTTGGTTTCCCTAGGATATCCCATGAAAAAGCATTTATCCGATTTGGGTTCAATTTTGGTACCTTCCAAACGCTTGACGTATGCCCAGAATCTCCAAATCTTCAGGAATGAGAAACCCGGTTTCTTTCCTGTCCATATCTCATACGGAGTCTGTTGAACAGACTTTGACGGAACCTTATTTAAAATAAAAACTGCATTGTTTAATGCATATCACCAGAAGGAAATAGGTAGCTCAGTGCGACACATCATAGACCTAACTATGTCCAACAAAGTTCGGTTTCTCCATTCTGGCAGACCGTTTAATTGCGGTGTTCCAGGAGGAGTCTACTGTGAAAGAATACCATATTCTTTCAAGTAATCTAGAAACTCATTGCTAAAGTACTCGCCACCACGGTCAGACCGTAATGCCTTAATACTCTTGCCGGTCTGTTTTTCAACTTCGTGTCGAAACTCTTTGAATTTCTCAAAAGTTTCCGACTTGTGTCTCATAAGATACACATAACCATAACGCGATGCATCATCCGTAAAGGTTACGAAGTATTCATATCAACCTCTAGCCTGGCTAGACATGGGCCCACAAACGTCACTATGAACGAGGGCTAACAGTTCGGTGGCGCATTCACCTTTATCATAAAAAGGTGATTTAGGAATTTTGCCTAATAAGCAAGATTCACAGACGTCATATGAATTTGGATCAAATCCGTCTAAGTACCCACTCTTCGAAAGTGTGGATATGCGAGTCTTGTTTATGTGTCCTAGACGACAGTGCCACATATAGGTTTCATCTTTGTTACTCATTTTGAGCCTTTTGTTTGTTACATTATATGTCGGAGATAGATTTATATTCAAAATATAAAGACCATTATTTGCAACAGCAGTGCAAATTATCCAAGAGGTGTCTGAATGGTGTATAACAACCTCTCGGCTCCAAGGACAATCCTTAGATTTATTTCCCAATCGGCAAAGTTCCTGCCCTTAAAGACATTCTCGCCCATGATAATGTCTCAGACATTTCCCTTTCCAGTCATCTTAACTACGATAGTTCAACTATATAGTCAACGGTATTTGGGTACAGTCTAACTGTTACAAGAAAAATAACATTATATTAGTCCAACTAATAAAATAATTTTGACGAAATAATTTGAAAGCGCGTAAAGCTAAGTATCTGAATGAAATTGCAAATTCAATACTAGCCTCCCAGTATTTTTCGGCGAGCCTCTAACCCTCTGTCGAGTACTCGGGAAACCCAGTTTCCTAGTGGGCTAGGATCCCGTTAAATAACACACAACATTGACTTTGGCCAACAAGCTGTATGATATTTAACTAGGTAGATCTCGAAGATCAATTAGATCTCATCCAATTCCTAGATCCGGTAGGTGGACATCCAAGTCATAAACATATATACAATACATATGCCAATATATCCAATACGTTTTCCTAACCTTTTTCTTCTGAATCAACTAAGCCTTGGCTTTGGCACAACAAGCTTAATGATTCCAGTTAAGCGGGACCCATTGACATGGAAAGCTTCGTAATCAATGTCGATGGACAATAAGTGATCTTGACTTTGGCCAACAAATCACGACTTGGACAAGACACCGATATGGAACAAAACCCTTATGATTCAAACACATGCGCAATTGACAAAGGCCTTGACTTTGGCCAACAAACCAATGCCAATTTTGGATCTTGAGTAAGAATCACTCAACGGAAGGAAAAATCGCTTAATATTATTTTGAGGTTTTTGCGTAAATTGGCAACCAATTTATTATCTTTGTTAAGGTCTCATCATACACCCTTAAGCATGCTTCTGAAACATCATAAGGGGCGAAAAGTAAATTAACAACGATATGCGGATGGATATTTAAACAGATTATTCCTAGAACAAATCGCTCTCTTTCCTATCCCTGGCTAGCACTATTCTACTTCTACCCAATTACATAATACAATAATAGAAACCTCATTGCAATGAGGGGAATTAGGTGAGAAGAGAATATAAAGAGATAATAAGAGACAAGGCTGGACACGCAGGTCCAATTTATAAATTCCAAATTTACAATAATTTCCAAAATTACCCTTTCCCTTCTAATATCCATCTGATATACGCTATTCATTCATCACATCCATATATTCATTCATAGCATGCATTACAACCAATCTAATCCAATTAATTAGTCTTTAATTATGTGACCATCCAATGTTCAAACAACGATTTGATTTTGCGCGAGTCCAACTCGTTTGATAATAAGTACTCAAAGTACGAATTCATAAATTATATCGAACTACTCGTTAAATCTAATTTAAGTCGTATTCAATACTAATTCTATTATTTCATTCCAAATTAAATATATACACTTTTTAATGCGCTTTTACGACTTAGAGTCCAAATCTAATCTTATCGGGTCTCAAAGCCTAACTAACATCCAATGTTTGTTTAATTAAAGTCCGATGGGCTTTCAATTGATTTCATAAGGCATGGGCTTTGGTCAATGTGGATCAAACCCAATTACCAAGCCCAAGTAAGGAATCACCCTCATTTGCCATAAAATCAATATCAAGCCCATAAGGCCCAATTAAACTTTAAAGCCCATTTATTACTTTGGACTTAATGGAATGATTTAGGCCCAATTAGGATCCAATCCAATTGGCCTAATCCAACATGGCCCAACCAAGCCCATTATGCCCAAATATAATAATTTTAAGCCCAATTCAAAATTAAGCCCATTAACTAAATTTTAAAATTCCAAATTTAAAATTTAATTAATTAAAGTGTCATACATCAATTAATTAACTAAATCAATATTTCCAAAATACAATTTAACCAATTAATTATATATCTATTTGTTAAATTAATGTCCAACATTTTTGAATCAAAAAATCAAGTCCATACATGCCCAAAAAGCTCTCGGCCAAGGTAATGAATCTTGTCCGATTTCGTTTTCAATCCGATCGAATTACAAATCAATATTTCCTATTCTTTTCAAGTCATCCAATGATCATCAAAATAAAAATTTCAAAGAGCCTAGGGTAACCAATGCATTCGGCCAAGGCTAATGGTGGGGCAAATTTTGATCCAATCACAATTTGTTGAAATTGATCCAATCACATCTCATTTTATCAACATACAAGCATACTCAACCATTCAATTTAATCAAATCATGCTCACATGGATTTTTCCCAAATTTTACCCTAATAAATTTCATGCTCATTATAGGCTCTGATACCATTATTGGTTTCTATTATTAGTTCCACCACTGAAGCCGAGTATATTGCAGCATCTGAGGCAGCTAAAGAAGCAGTCTGGATAAAGAAGTTCATCACGAAACTGGAAGTGCTTCCCGCGATAAAGAATAGCATCACGATGTACTGTGACAACACTGGCGCCATTACTCAATCAAAGAAACCAAGGTCCTGTTAGTGTCCTAGACATGCCACAGGATCTCTAAGCGTGATTCGTGTGTGAATAATAATAAAAAATAAGTTGCGGAAGACTTACATTGATCGGTTGAGTTCAAAACTTTCATGGATGTTGAAGCTTCCAAGCTCTTGGGTGAGTATCCCTATCACCTTCATTTGACTCCCTTATGTGTTAGTAACAATAAGTGAGAACAAATTTTATCTCCCTAAGGGAAACAAATTTGTCCGTGAGAGAAAGTGGAGAAAACGGCACTTCTCCAAGATCACAGGCCATTCGCCAAAATTGCTTCATAAGCAAAATGAAAGCCATTCGGCCTTAAAGAAAAAGAAAAGACAAAATGGCCAATCCAATTGACCATTTTTGTTGCAGAGGCAAAATAGCCTCTTCTCTAATTCGGCCTGACGGTCTGCATCAAGAAGAAGCAATAAATGGCCACACACAGCGCCAAAAATTAAAAAGAGAGCCATATCACTCTTTTTTTTTTTTTTTTTTTTAAAAATAAAATCAAAAAGGCTTTTTTGCTTTTGTTGCTTGTCAGCCATTAAATGAAAAGTGTCAGAGGCCAATTGCATTTACAATTTTAAATCGGCCTTTTACTTCTTTCTTTTTAATCGGCCAATAAAGCAAAAGTCAGAGAGTATAGAAAGATGTCAAAGAGCTGTTTGTTCTATTGGCAGTGTGTCAAAAGCTAAGAAGCAAAAGCAACAGCCCCATGCCCTTTTCCATATTTAATTCGGCATTATATACATATACAGTGGCCATTTGGCCAACTATAAATGTGCAGGCCATTCGGCCTTCACGCACTTAATGCCAAGGAGAGAGATCAATTTCTAAAATTAAATATTGAGTGTTTCATAAGACTCCATCAAAACTCATCACTCATATCTGTCACCAAAATGATTAAAGATGTCAGTGACATGGGTCTCACTTTAAATTCAAAATTCAAGTGGGCTTGCTCAACACACTTTGGGCTCGGATTCGTTTAATCCAATTAAACGAATTTTCGGTCGCGGCATAATTAAATCCAATTTAATTAAATAATAATACCCAGTAATATTATTACGAAAATCGCTCGCGAATTAATTCCAAATTAATTCGTTCGCTAAAATTAAAATCCAATTTAATTTCCCATTGAAATCCAATTTCAATTAATATATCTAATATATATTTTTTAGCCAAATTAAATAAATTAAATAGTAAAATCTGATTTAACTATTAAATTTATTTTACCGATTAATTCCAAATTAGTCGCGTTCTCTCCTATCGATGAATTTAATCCCTGATAAATTCTCGACGCAATTAATCCCAGATTAATTCTTTCTCTGATAATTAATCTCAGATTAATTCTTGCCGTAATTAATCCCAGATTAATTTTCTCTCTTAATTAATCCCAGATTAATATTGTTCGAGTCAAACATCATCGGTGAATCTTTGGGATGCGACCCAAGAGATCCCTGGATATGTTGGTAGTAAATACGATCATCGGACTATCCGAACACGTGAGTACCCGATACCACGTACTTACCGATTTACAAGACATGATTGGCTTCTAGCAAAGCACCGTGCCTACCCAATTCTCCAGAAATATTCTGCTGCGGAATACAAGATCTTTGTCTGGCGTAGTATACGTAGTATTGTGTATTACGATCTAGTATCGGATGTCACATGCAAGGCCTGGGGCTGGAGTTGTGTCTGCCCCGTACGAAGCATATATCGGATCACAAGCAACTAGTCTCTTTATGATCGGAAAGTCATGACCAAGTCATACTTCCCCGATGACTATAGCACTTAGAGTACCAGTTCTGTATCCCTGCGTGATCATCATCTCCATATGACTGAAGTGATACTTCCGTCTTAACATCACACCCAATACACTACGATTCTCAATATACCCAGAAGAGGCGTACACAGAACCTGTTAAAGCCCTGGACGACCAAAACCAAAGTATACTGATTGTCGCAAGTATTAGCGATGCAAGTCTCAAGTTAAGACCAAATACACCTACCTTGATTCGGACTCCCATAGACACATAGTCATACTACCAATGGGATTCCGAGGGGTCTATCCAGAGCGAACCTGTTTCCGTACCATCGGTAAACAGAACCTCCTATTACACTTGCATTAATATCCAATACCCAAATATATGAGAACTATGTCGTTACGCTTCCATAACACGCACAAGTGTAATACTAGCCTATTCCGCATTATCGATGTCCAGTCTCGATAATACTACGACTAGGGATATTTAATGATTAAACCTTTGTGGATTAATATTGTCTCATATCTTATTAATCCGGAACTAATCATAAGGACTTTTATCATTTATATATCTAGGTAATCCAATTACAAATGATAAAAGAGTAATTTCCTTTGTCACATAGTTAATTTGTACAACAACACCATATTCTGTACAAATAGTGATGCTATGGGTCATAATTATCCAACAGGTCCCACCAGAAATCCAAGCATGTACTTAGGCGATTTCATCTCATCAGGGAGATTTTTGAGAGAAAATAAGCTATTATAGGGAAAATACCCACAGAAGATAATCTTGCAGATTCTCTAACTAAAGGGCTGACTCAACAAAAGCATGATAGGCACACCCGAGAGTATGGTGTCCAGATTCATACTAGTTAGCTATAGTGCATGTGGGAGATTGTTAGGGATATGCCCTATACCTAACTTGTGGATGGGCTATGTGTACATGTATTTGTAATATTTTCATTAATTAATAAAATGACAATCTTTATTATACTTGTCTTGCATAACTTATATGAATAATCAACACTGAAATAAAGCCCTTTGAGTAATAAGACGATGGCTTCCACGCCTTATGAGAATCATTACTCTTAAATATTCATAGTCATAGTTTTGTGAATAATCTGGGCATTCACAAAGCGGAGAGACTAGCAAGATGATATGATTCGCCCTTAAGTGGGGTAGCCGATCTCATAGGGTACTAGCAGAGATCCGTCCGCTTGGTGCATCACATGGATGCATGAGTTTCTCGTGTCCATCGTACTGAGCGTCGAAACTTTTCATATGGAGTGTTTATCCCATGTGTCTGTGAGAACTTTCATGTAACAATTATATGACCAGTCCTTAGACTTGAGGTCTTTACAATCTTATGTATGGATCAAATAACTTTGACATTCTCATTCCCCGGTTCAAAAGATCCGGTCATAAGGGTATGATTGGGTCATTTATTGAAACACATGAAGTTTGTAAAGATACAACCGAGAATCGCCACTATCTCGGATAATATTTTCTTATAAGAGTAGTTTTCCAATTCGCGGGTTGATATATGTGATCAGTGATTGAGACTGTGGCCACAGCGGAAGAATCATGTGAGATTCTTGGGTTAGAACGATTCATGACACTATCAACATCATACCTTTGACCATATCGGTAGACACTTTTCGTACCCTAGGTCAATAGATGGGGATAGAATGAGGTGAGGGACCGTATCATATGTAAATTACATACATAATGGGTATATATCTATCCTTCTCATTTGGGGGCCTTGACATGTTGTTAGATGTCAACCTTGGTCATTGAAATCGAACGACCATCTGATCGGAGGATAATTTATGTTCGATTCAATTATTACAATTCATTTAACGTCCAACTTGAGGGGAACCCAAAAGGTCACACACAACAAAGTCGAAATCAATGTTTAACAGTGCACAGCAAATATTTAACAGCATATATGATTGATGTAGGAATTGTTCATAAATGGTTCAATGTGTTTAATTATTGAACAGATCATTTATGAGGTTCCATAGTGGCTTAGGAATTGGTGAATGACGATAGAGGCACTTTAGGAATTGGAATAAATAAATTAAAAAAAGTACTATTCACTTGAATAGTAACTTGTGAATAGTAATGTGTGAATAGTAATATATGAATAGTAACTCATGAATAGTAAAATTTTTGTTATTTGTTTTGAATTCCAATTCGGCCCAAACTCTTATTAGGGTTTTATAATCTCATTAAACCACTAAATTAAGATCCAATGGCTAAGATTAAATTGGTTTTTATCCCACATCGGATTCTTAATTAATTTTGTTGTCTTTGAAGCTCCATATAAACAAAATGAATTCTTCACAAATTTTTGCACCAAACCTTTCATATCTTGGGTTTATATAAGTGAGCAACTCTAAAGTCTAAGAGTAAGCCACTGATTTTGAGGATCCTTAAGTCTAATTGACTAGAGGAACCTCGAGTTAAAAGTTTTGAGGTATTTGCCTAGGCTAGCTCCAAAGGGAAAATACCCGTGCACTCAAGACGTAGTCTTGACTTTGAGTTTTGGCTTAGGTGTGTGCATCTTTGGAGGCCACACACTTGGGTGGATCTTTGGAGCGTGGTAGAGCTTACTGAGTTCGAGAAAAGCTTGCAGATTGGAGGGAGGACTGGAGGAGTCAGGGTATTTTTTCTTTCTTTATTTTAATAAGAGTTCTTATGATAGTTAGCATGTTTAGGTTTATGTTCTTTGCATGTTTTATGAGTTTTATGCTTAAAATATATATAGTTACATGCAAGGCTTGTAGAATAATCAAAATAAATGGGTCTTGGGCAAAGGGAAAATGGCATCATAATTTTTTATTTTTCCACTTGGCACTCGCGGCCGCTTCCCAATAAAAAGTACCCTCAACTCCTCGCTTACTATCATCATAAGCCTTGATAGTCATATTGGAGGGACTCAGATCTGTTGTCTTCATACCCAACCTCGATAGGATATTCAAAGGGCACACATTGATATATGAGCCATCATCCACCATTACACAAGACGTTTTCTTACCCCCTCACTTCAGCTCTTATGAATAATGGCCTATTATGTTTCATTCCCTCCACCGGAAGTTCCTCCTCAGAAAAGGTTATCACCTGTAAAGCTTCCGTCTACACCGATCCTACAAACATCGTAGCGTTGGCATCCTCTGGTACTATTATCTTGCTCAAGGCTTCGACCATGGCACGTTTTTGCTCCTGTGATGCGCACAACAACTCTCAAATGCTCAGCTGTGCTCGCGTCTTCTTCAACTGATGTAGCACCATATCTCCTTCAGTATTTTCTACGTTCTCTGCCACTTCTCTACCTTCAGCCAACACTTCCTTGCCTTTCTCCGCTGTGTCACTGTAAAAATGCCCACTGCGTGTTATTCCTTTCACTTCCTTTTCATCACCGCTTGAGAAGTCAGCCAGAAATTCTTTCCCTACTCTGTTTCATCCTAACTATTATTAACCAATATCCCCAGGCAAAAGGCTTGGTGCTCAGAGGTTTAGAGGAAAATACTTTCAGGTAGGCCGGAGCTAATCATGTAGGTGGGTGGTGGAACAAAGTGGTAGTTAGGTAGGGGGTTTCTGTGTGTATTGGGTTGCTTTTTTCTGGGTCGGGTATCTTTTGGGAATCGATGAAGTCTTGGATTTCATGTCTAAGACGGGTGCAGTTGTTGGTGTCATGGTCTTTATGCTGGTGGTACTGGCAATATAGGGTCATATTGAGGTGTGGTGGTGGAGGATTGGGGAGTGGTCTAGTTTCTAAGGGTTTAAGGAGTCCTTGTCTCGCTAATTTCTCAAGCACCTTAGACAAAGGCTACCAAGATTAGAGAAACACCAGTTTCTGATGGCGGCAACCTCAGCAGAAACGGGTTTGGTACCTGATGTCCTCCAACGTTCCTTCTGTTCAGGCCATAAAACTTCCTATTATCCGCTTCTTCTTCCTCAATGTCCATGATAGTCTCCCTCAACTGTCGAAAATTAGTGATCATAGAAGTCATCCTCCTCAGCTTGCCATAAATAGAGGGCTTGGTGCCCTTGATGATCATTTTGATCTAGTCATTCTCCGAGGGCCGGGTATACATTTTCAAAAACTGGCTTCTCCAGCGGTCCACATAATTCTTGAAGCTCTCATCCGGTTTCTATTTGGTATTCTCCAAGTCACGAACTGACAAGTCGATCTCCAAATCCGTGACATATTGATTCAGAAAGGCCTCCTTCAATGCCCTCCAATCATCCTTGACTTTCCTCTAAAGATCGTGATACCATACCACGGGTGCCCCCTTAAGTGACATCTCAAACATCTTCTGAACCTAACGCTTTGACAAACCCACTGAACTCATCACATAAACGTACTGTCAGAGATGGACTATCGGATACCCATTCCCGTGAACTTGTCTATGTCAGGCATCTTGAACTGAGTCGGCAGCTGCTCCTCAAAATCATCTCCTTATAGTCCAGTAAATCTTCAAACTTACCCCTCATCTTGCGGGTAACTGACTCTACCTGATCTCTGAATTTCTGCAACTCTGCCTGAGACCCAGCTATCCTTCCCGCAACATACTCAGCCATGTCATAATCAAAGATAGGGCTATCATCACTCAATCTATTTGGAAGGTCATCACGCCTCTCATTCTTAGAGTCTCCCCCAGCATGGGGCACAGCCATATTGGCCACAGTGGTGGTCAAAGCTTGCAACTGCTCGGTAACCTTGGTGAGACTAGTTTCCAGCTGGTTCATACGAGATCCATCATTAACTGATTCATCCATGTTCTCTAACGGCCTTTTGACGAGTTTTCCCTCTTCCCTAACCCAACAGGTATCTATGGTGTCTTTTAAAGTGGCCCATCGGTATTTTAGAAGCTTTTGGATCAATTGTCATAAGAGACGAACTCGTCCCAGTTTAAATGGACCAACAAGTTCACAACTCATGATGAAAGGTCCAACTGAATCCAAATGATGATAGTCCTAAACATAGGCATAAATGGACAGTTTCTATTGGTCATACAACTACGGTTCATGGGCGGGTTTATAGGGGTATAGGCAAAGGCTCTCGCCGGTGAAGGATTGCCCACAACTAGGTCTCCCCACTCAAGGGACCGAGCAACTAAGTGAGCGCACCTTTTTTTATATGCTAAGGTACGTGTCAATGAGTTATGATGCATGACTGACTGTCAGATGGATTTCCTATTGAAGATTCCCCAGAGGGAGGGTGGAACGGACTCTCTTAAATACCCAAGCCTCTTAGGCTCTTATTGCCTTGGTGACAGGAATAAACAACAAGTCCTCTAAATTAGTCCGTCACAGTAAGCTTCGAGTAAATTATTATCTAGGTGTCTTCACAACTTTTCCTTTCAGCTATAGAAAAGTAGTGAATGAATGAAGACACCAAACCATTACCTAGGTCTAATAATGCCTCTGATTAAACCCCTTCAACCCACTGTAGACATGGTTAACTAAAGCATAAATCACCAACATTACAAGACATTATTTCGGGGCCGATTCTCTATCCCCCAGTAGAGTCACCAGACTGTAGGACACAGAAATCGATGACACTGTTCCAGGCTTGCGGCCTAGTTGGGAGTACGGAGTAGCCCACGGGGGACTAAACCAGAGAATAATGGAGTCGCCACCCCGTGTGAACTAGGAAATGATTTAAGGCCACACCACCCCTCGCAAGGGAAGACCTGTTCGGAATGGTGCCTTACTTATGCCACTTATAATGAATAGATTTATGTGATAATATAACTGAGTCTACGTAACATACATATGCAAGAATAACCTATATCTAAGTTTGCATACAACCTATATCTAAGTTCGCATGCATAAAAGTAAAACCTATATCTAAGTTTACATGCATAAAAGTAAGTCTACATAACGGCAAGCACATGATCTCATGAAAGCATTACATTGGTAAGTACATAAATATAAATAAATAATAAGCATATAAACATAAATATTGAAGAATCATTAAGCTCATAATGTGAAAGAACTAACTAAATCATCCATGAAAATAACATACTATTTCTAATGAGTAATGGATAAACACAAGATTGGATAAAATGAAATATTTATGTTTCTCAAGCGGTATGTGGAATTGTATCCCAAGTACAGACTGCACTACCAACAATTGTCATCCGATATACCGATATTTCGGTTGCGGAATTTACGTCTGGGTTTCCATCCGATATACCGTGAGAGATAACACAAAATCATTCATCCAATTGCCACAACATACAAAAACCAACAATATACATGTAAAGAAATAATAATAAATAATAAAAAAAGAACGGGAATAAATAAAAAGGTGCCCTCAGGTCTAACCTCTTAAGTCGCCTCTTAGAAGTGCTTTATGCGGTTGTCGGAAGGGTTAACGCTCCGTAACTCTTCTGGTTCACTGGTTCAATTTATTCCTTCTTCGCCTCGCTATTTTGGGCCGTTGTTTTCTCGGTTTTACTGCGTTTTTTTGTCCCTATTTTTATGATTTTGGGGATAGTTTTAGCTTGCTATTTTGCATTTATTTAGGTGTATTCAGGGATTATTTTCAGTGCGGTTTCTGCAGTGGTAATGGACTATTTTCGGTGTAGTATTTTTGGTGGTAATGGACTATTTTTGGTGTATTTTTACGGTGGTACTGGACTGTTTTATAGGTAATATTTTCGGTGGTATAAGGCAGTTTTTCGTGATATAGTTTTCGATTTGAAGATGCATTTTTTTGGGGTGCAGTTTTGGTGATATAATGTGCAGTGTGGGTTGCAGTTTCGGTGGTGAAAGTGTTAGACAGTTATGACCCATAGCTTCACTATTTATAAATGACATTTTGGTTTTTATACAAATTAACTTTTTGACAATGGAAATTGCATTTTATCATTTTGTAATTTTATTTACTTTGATATATAAATGATAAAAGTCCTTATGATTAGTTCCAGATTGATAAGATATGAAACAGTATCAATCCATAACGGTTTAATCATTAAACATCCCTAGTCGTAGTATTATCGAGACTGGACATCAATAATTCGGAATATACTAGTATTGCACTTGTGCGTGTTATGGAAGCATAACATCATAGTTCTCATATATTTAAGTATTGGATACTTATGCAAGTGTTATAGGAGGTTGTGTTTACCAATGGTACGGAAATAGCTTCACTCCGGATAGACCCTGCAGAATCTCATTGGTAGTATGATTGTCTGTCTATGGGAATCCGCATCAGGGTAGGTGTATTTGGTCTTAACCTAAGACTTACATCGCTAGTACTTGCGACAATCAAAACGCTTTGGTTTTGGTCGTCCAGGACTTTAACAGGTTCTATGTACGCCTCTTCTGGGTTTATTGAGAATCGTAGTGTATTAGATGTGATGTCAAGATAGAAGTATCACTTCAGTCGTATGGAGATAATGATCACGCAGGGATACAGAACTGGTACTCTAAGGGTTGCAACCATCGGGATAATATGACTAAGTCATGATTATCCTATTAAAGAGACTAGTTGCTTGTAATCCGATATACACTTTGTACGAGGCAGACACTATTCCAGCCCCAGGCCTTGCATGTGACATCCGATATTGGATCGCAATACGCAATACTACTGTGGTGACACAGGAAAACCTGGGCGATGCATGCTGTTCCGGTCTCGCGGCCCGGTTGGGAGTACGGAGTAGCCACGGGGGACTAAACCGGAGAATGACGAAGTCGCCACCTAGTGTGAACCGGGAAAATGAGATTTAAGGCTGCACTCACCCCTCGCAAGGGAAGACCTCAAACCTTTAGGTTCGGAATGGTCCCTTACTTATGTCACTTGTAATGAAAGGATTTGCGTAATAATTTAATCAAGCCTAAATAACACTTATTTCCAAGAGTGCACCATAATCCTAAGTTCACATGCATGAGGATAAATCTTTTTCAATAGCAAACATATTACATCATAGGAATTCAATATTCATGCAAACATAAACGCAAGCAACTATGGCAGTATTGGCATGCAATATAAAGGAAATCAAAGTAACAGCGAGCATATCGTGTTATAAGCGCATTATAAAAGCATATGAAATAAGATCAAAATAACCACATAATAAACGGAGTCAAAACAAGCTGACATGAAGGGATAAAAGATGCAAATTCAAATACGCAAAAGAGGAACAATTAAAGATACATTCGTATATTAAAGATAAACGTGCCATGATGTAATGATAAAGAATATGGCTAACATGAGTGAAAGAAAGGAATACCAAGAAGAGAGAAATGCAATGTGTGCCTATACTCATGTAACTACTACAAATTTTCAATTAAGCATGTTATATGTGATGCAAGACTATGCAATGAGATGTCATATGAATGAATAATATGGAAAAGAAAGCACGGCAAAACATTGCATAATGAATAGAAACAAAATGCATGAATAAAATGATATTTTGCAAAACAGCGATAAGTCACGTAATAAACAGCGCGGTAAAACATCGTGGTAAGGTAGCCTTAAGGCATTTTCCCTCGAATAGAGGACCTTTAACCCACCCTAGTTAAGCCCATGCGCATGCATACAGGATAACGTGTAACAAATAAAATGCATGACTGAAATGGTGATGTTCGAATGATAAATAAATAACACATAACAAAAAGTAAATAACAAAGCACGACGAAGTATTGCGGTAAAGGTAGACCGTAGGCTTTTTTTATCCCTCCAAGTGGAGGACCTTTAATCCGACTTACTAAGCCCATGCGCACACAACACAATGCATACATATGAAACAAAAGTGAATACAAAGATACCCAGTGCGGCGAAGCATCGTGGTAAAGTATTTTAACCTCTTAAATTAGAGGACCTTTCACTGCACTTACTAAGCCCATGCTCTTATCTCAATGCATATATATATGAAACAAAAGGTAAATGTAAAAATATCGGATTTCGTATACCCGATTGAACATGTCTTACATCCAATCGAATACACATCGTCCAACGCGGCAAAACATCATGGTAAAGGATTTTTAACCTCTGCAATTAGAAGACCTTTCATCGCACTAACTAAGCCCATGCACTTATCTCAATGCATATATATGAAACAAAAGGTAAATGTAAAAATATCGGATTTCGTATACCCGATTGAACATATCTCACATCCAATCGAATATACATTGACCGGCACGGCGAAGCATCGTGGTAAAGGATTTTAACCCCTTCAATTAGAGGACCTTTCATCGCACTTACTAAGCCCATGCGCTCGATCTTATCATTACACGAACAAATAATATACGGAAATTAAATAACGAATAAGAAACACATCAAAACAACATAAAACAAAATATGCATCGTTTGCTCAAGTGGTACGTGGAGTTGTATCCCGAGTGCAGATCATACTACCTTCCATTCGGAATCGTCTATGAAATTTACGTCCGGGTTTCCATCCTATACCACAAGAGGCGACACATTTTTCATTTTAATCAAGGGCCACAATCATGCATCAATCCATAATAATCATGCAAATGAAACTCAATAAATAATAAAAATAAAACCAAAAACGGATGTGAAAAACACCCTCAGGTATAACCTTTTTACGTCGACTTTCGGAAGCGCGTTCCAAGTCCGTCGGAAGGGCTAATAATCCGCAACTCTTTCGGTTCACTGGTTCAATGTCTTTGCTCACTGTTTCACAGTTTTGGTCGCTGTTTTACCTCCGTTTCGCTGCTGTATGTGATGTATTTTCTGCTCACTGTTTGTGGTGTATTAATGGACTGTTTTTCGGTAATTTATGGGCTTAAGGGTTGTGTTTTTAGAAGGGTTTAGGAGGCAGTTTTTCTGTGGTATGAGTGCAGTTTTTTGAGGTTATTGAGTTCGGTAATTTTTGGCTTATTGGGTTTGGCTTTGTTGAGTCAAAGGCAGAGGGCGTGTGGCGTGAACGTGAGTGAGTTGAGTGGTGTTGATTTGGTCGGTTTTGGTGGAGGGTGAAGGTTGCACGTGGGATGATTTGTAGGGTGTTGTGTGAGGCGTGAGCAGGGAATGTTAAAGGTTAATTGAGACGTGTTGAGTGAGGGTTTCTTACTGCGTGAGGGTTGTGGGTAGTGGCTGATGCGTTGATGAGGGGAGTAGGTCTGCGTGAGTCAATTGGCTAATTTGTGAGGCTTTTTATTTGAAGGTAGCGAGATGTATGAATGGTAATTATGCGGCAATTTATTGATGAGCTTGAAGGGCAGGTGGCGAGTTATAAAGGGGATTGAATGTTTGCGTCTTTCCCGTGAATAGTCTAGGCTTAAGTTATGTGCATGCAGTGTTTTAGGTTTTGTGATTGTGTCAAGAGGCTAGGGTGGTGAGGGTGAACGTGGAGAGTGTTTATGGTGCAGTGAGTGGCTTTGTTGAATGCTTGGTTAAGGCAAGGGGCAGTGAGTGTGCGTGTGGAGCATTTTGTGTTTTTTTTGTTTTTGTTTTTCTGAAGTGTTGTTTATTGTAGATGGAGAGAGGTGATGAATCTAGGGTTTCTTATTATTTTTTTTTTTTGTTGTTTCCGTGTGAGGTGAGAGGCCAAGAGAGAGGAGCCAAGGGTTGCAATATGTGGTTGTTTACATAGTGATAGGATGTAGGGTTTGCATGGGATTTTAGAAAGGAAACAAATCAATTATAAGGAGAGATTTATTTTAATTAAATGATGGATTTAATTGGTTTATTTAGGGAAAGAATATTTATATTTTTGATGGGAATTTCTTAAATTGGTTTGTGATTTTATTAAATTTAGGAATATTTTTATTTGATTTGTGTTAATTAGGCATGTAATTTCCGCGATTTCCGTGACTTAAAAGATAGTGCCTCCAAATGAGGCTCATCATCTGGTTTCACATGCAAAAATGCAATTCCTACAGTCGCCCCCACTTTGATGGGACTTATGCAGTGTGTGACAGTGACAATCCTATCAAAGTACATGCAAAGCATTTTCACTTAGTTGGCTCGCTAGCTACCATTTGACTTGCCTGTTGTATTGAGATACTTTAAACTTTGGGCTTTGTTCCCAAACTGTTGAGATGATGCTTTATTCCTCCGAGCTTTATTCCTGAACTATTGAGATGAGGCTTTATTCCTCCGAGCTTTATTCCCGAACAGTGTAGATGAGGCTTTATTCCCTCGAGCATTATTCCCGAACTGTTGAGATGAGGCTTTATTCCTGAACTATTGAGATGAGGCTTTATTCCTCCGAGCTTTATTCCCGAACTGTGTAGATGAGGCTTTATTCCCTCGAGCTTTATTCTCGAACTGTTGAGATGAGGCTTTATTCCTTTCGAGCTTTATTCCCGAACTGTTGAGATGAGGCTTTATTCCTCCCGAGCTTTATTCTCGAACTGTTGAGTTGAGGCTTTATTCCTCTCGAGCTTTATTCCCGAACTGCTTACTGTGTAGAGATAGGGCTTTATTCCCTGATTGTTTGGACTGTGGGCTTTTTTCCCAAACTGTATTGAGATGAGGCTATATTCCCCCTGACTGTAATGAATGTGGGCATTATTTCCCAACTGAACTGAATGCAGGCTTTGTTCCTGAACTGTACTGAGATGAGGCTTTATTCCTCTGGGCTGTATTCCCGAACTATTTTGAGTGTGAGCTTTATTCCCGAACTGTGCTGAGATAAGGCTTTATTCCTCTGGGCTGTATTCCCAAACAGTGTCAAGATAGGGCTTTACTCCCCTGGGCTGTATTCCCGAACTATTTCAAGATAAGGCTTTATTCCCCTAGGCTTTCTTCCTGAACTGTGCTGAGATGAGGCTTTATTCCTCTGGGCTGATTGTGGGCTTTGTTCCTGGGTTTGCTGAATGTGGGCTTTATCCCTGATCTGAGCTGACTGTGGGCCTCGCCCCAATACTGATACCGATGTGGGCCTCGCCTCCGGACTGATACTGATATGGACCTCGCCCCCAATCTTATATGGGCCTCGCCCCAAAACTGATACTGATGTGGGCCTCGCCCCCAAACTGGTACTGAGGTGGGCCTCACCCCTAGACTGATACTGATGTGGGCCTCGCCCCCAATCTGCTATGGGCCTCGCCCCAAAACTGATACTGATGCGGGGCTTCACGCCCAAACTGGTACTAAGGTGGGCCTCGCCCCCAGACTGATTCTGATATGGGTCTCAAACCTGGGACTCGTCCCCAAACTACTGATGTCATATTGATGCCTGTGATTGGCCTTCATTTGCCGTTTTCTCTCTTTCTTCTTCAAAACCTGTGAATACAAAATAAACACAAAACACAAAGAGGAATGTAAAATATGTTACGTGTATGCATGCATGCGTGAATGAGTTTCCTATCCCGTTGGGTTAGGGCTTCTCCCATTCCCTTGGTGACCATTCTTCTATTCCTCAGGCAAAGTACTGCTTCGATCTATCTACCTTGATCGGCTCGGTGAACTCATTCCCTTCCAAGTCTGACAGTCTCACTGCATCATTTCCCAATTTCTGAATGACTATCATGTCTCTTCTGCTTACTTCTTCCGAGGATTCCCCGTGTTTCTGAACATCACTAATTTTCATAGTACCCAAGTTGAATGCTTTTCTAAAATATACTCATATTGCAGAAGAGATTCGGCAAAAAACGTCTTTATTATCATTTTAGAAAATGGTTCGAACATGTAGACTAAATCAATGTCTATATTAAAAATGCAGGATCAAATAAACTAGAAGGAATAACTTCATCGTTCACAACATCACCTTCTTCCTTGGCCTATGGTTCTTCACTGTTATCCTTTATCTCAATGCAAGAAGCCTGGGTGGTTGAGTGGATTTATGGTTGAGGGTTCATGTGTGTGTTGGGTTGTTCTTTTTCTGGATTGGGTATTTTATGGGAGTCAATGAGGTTTTGGACCTCATGCCTAAGGCGGGTGCAGTTGTCGGTGTCATGGCCTTTTTCTTGATGGACGTAACAATACTAGTTTAGGTTGAGGTATGGAGACACATGGTTCGGAAATGGCCTAGGTTCCATAGGTTTTAGAAGTCCTTGCATTTTCAGTTTTTCAAATACATTTGACAAAGGTCTACCGAGATTGGAGAATCGCCTGTTCTTGACGGTAGCGACCTCGGCAGTAGCGGGCTTGGTCTCAGAAGGCCCCCCAAAAGTTCTCTTATTTTGACTAAAGAACTTTCTGTTCTCAGCTTATTCTTCTTCAATATCCATGACAGTCTCCCTTAACTATCGAAAGTCACCGATCATGGAGGTCATCCTCCTCAGCTTGCCATAAATGGAGGGCTTAGTACCCTTGATAATCATCTTGATCTAGTCTTTCTTCGAGGGCCTAGTCTGTATCTTCAGGAGCTGGCTTCTCCAACGATCTACATACTTTTTGAAGCTTTCCTCCGGCTTCTGCTTAGTGTTTTCCAAATCACAGAGTGACAAATCAATCTCCAAGTCTGTCACATACTGTTTTAGGAATGCATCTACCAATTCCCTCCAATCTTCCTTGATCTTCTTCTCGAGGCTGTAATACCAGACTACGGGTGCCCCCTCGAGCGACATCCCGAATATTTTCTGAACTTAGCGCTGTGTTAGGCCCACTGAACTCATAACGGAAACAAACTGACGGAGATGGACCATCGGTCCCCATTCCCGTTGAATTTAGCCATATCTGGCATCTTGAACTGAACTGGCAACTGTTCTTCGAAGGTCATTACCTCATAATCTAACAACTCCTCATGTTTACCCTTCATTTTACGGGTAACTGTTTCAACCTGATCCCGAAGCTTCTGAAATTCTGCCTGAGACCCAATCATTCGGCCTGTTGCATATTCTGTCATGTCGTCATCAAAAATGAGAATCTCATCCCCCGACCCATTTGGAGGCTCCTCACGCCTCACATTCTCAGAATTTCCTCCAGCATGGGGCACAATCATCTTTACCATAGAAATAGTCAAGGCTTGCATCTGTTCAGTAAATTTGGCGAGACTGTTCTCAAATTGATCCATACGGGATACCTCATTCTCTGATGTACTCATGCCTTTTACCGTCTTTTAGTAAGTGTTTCTCTTCCCTAACCCAACGGGAATCTATGATGCCCTCATGAGACATAGAGGATGTTAACATGATGTATGCATGTATGAGGTGCATAAGATGCATATAACATATTGGACATACTAAATTAATTAAAATTCTCAAACAAATCGGCCCATTATCATTTTAGAAGTTTTTGGGCTAAATTTCATAGGAGTGAACTCGTCCCAGTTTAAATGGCCCAACGAGTTTGCATCTCATGGCAAGGAGTCCAACTAAATCCAAATGGTAATGTTCCGAACACAAGCACAAAATGGCCCATCAACATTTAGAGGCATTGGCCCAATCGTCATAAGATACGTTCTTGTCCCAGTTTAAATGGCCCAACAATCCCATATCCCATGACAAATGGTCCAAATGGATCCAAACGACGATGTTCCCAAACACAAGCATAAAGATAATTCAAGCATAAAATAGTAAATTCTACAAGGTGGCCCATGAACATTTCAGAAGCTTTGGGCCTAATGGTCATAGGATACGAACTCGCCCCAGTTTAAATGGCCCAGCAAGTTCGCATTTCTGACAAGAAGTCCAACTGCATCCAAATGAGGATGGTCCACAAGCACATATTCAAGGAAAATTTGTTACTTTAGCCGTACAACCCCAGTCTATGGGTGGGTTCGTGAGAGTATAGACAAAGACTCTTGCTGGCGATGGATTGCCCACAACTAGGTCTCCCCACTCAAGGGTTCGTGCAACCAAGCAAGCACACATTTTTTATACCTTGCGGTACGTGCCAACAAGTCATGGTGTGTGACTAACCGTTGGGTTCGGAATGGTCCCTTACTTATGTCACTTGTAATGAAAGGATTTGCGTAATAATTTAATCAAGCCTAAATAACACTTATTTCCAAGAGTGCACCATAATCCTAAGTTCACATGCATGAGGATAAATCTTTTTCAATAGAAAACATATTACATCATAGGAATTCAATATTCATGCAAACATAAACGCAAGCAACTATGGCAGTATTGGCATGCAATATAAAGGAAATCAAAGTAACATCGAGCATATCGTGTTATAAGCGCATTATAAAACCATATGAAATAAGATCAAAATAACCACATAATAAACGGAGTCAAAACAAGCGCATGACATGAAGGGATAAAAGATGCAAATTCAAATACGTGAAAGAGGAACAATTAAAGATACTCGTATATTAAAGATAAACGTGCCATGATGTAATGTCAAAGAATGTGGCTAACATGAGTGAAAGAAAGGAATACTAAGAAGAAGAGAAATGCAATGTGTGCCTATACTCATGTAACTACTACAAATTTTCAATTAAGCATGTTATATGTGATGCAAGATTATGCAATGAGATATCATATGAATGAATAATATGGAAAAGAAAGCACGACAAAACATTGCATAATGAATAGAAACAAAATGCATGAATAAAATGATATTTTGCAAAACAGCGATAAGTTGCGTAATAAACAGCGCGGCAAAACATCGTGGTAAGGTAGCCTTAAGGCATTTTCCCTCGAATAGAGGACCTTTAACCCACCCTAGTTAAGCCCATGCGCATGCATGCAGGATAACGTGCAACAAATAAAATGCATGACTGAAATGGTGATGTTCGAATGATAAATAAATAACACATAACGAAAAGTAAATAACAAAGCGCGGTGAAGTATTGCGGTAAAGGTAGACCGTAGGCTTTTTTTATCCCTCCAAGTGGAGGACCTTTAATCCGACTTACTAAGCCCATGCGCACACAACACAATACATACATATGAAACAAAAGTGAATACAAAGATACCCGGTGTGGCGAAGCATCGTGATAAAGGATTTTAACCTCTTAAATTAGAGGACCTTTCACTGCACTTACTAAGCCCATGCGCTTATCTCAATGCGCATATATATGAAACAAAAGGTAAATGTAAGAATATCAGATTTCGTATACCCGATTGAACATGTCTTACATCCAATCGAATACACATCGTCCGGCGCGGCGAAGCATCGTGGTAAAGGATTTTAACCTCTTCAATTAGAGGACCTTTCATCGCACTTACTAAGCCCATGTGCTTATCTCAATGCATATATATGAAACAAAAGGTAAATGTAAAAATATCGGATTTCGTATACCCGATTGAACATATCTCACATCCAATCGATTTTACATTGACCGGCGCGGCGAAGCATCGTGGTAAAGGATTTTAACCCCTTCAATTGGTTTGTGATTTTATTAAATTTAGGAATATATTTATTTGATTTGTGTTAATTAGGCATGTAATTTCTTAATTTGTGTAAGTATTTTTATTATTTTGGTATGTTTTTATTTAGATTTTATTTGTTTTATTTTAATTGGTCTATGATTTAATTATTAATTTGTTTTAGTTTAATTTCAATTTAATTAGTTATTTAATTTTGATTTAGTTATTTAATTTCATTTCAATTATTTAATTTAATTTGTGTTTAATTTAATTGGCTTTAATTTACTTAGATTTAATTTAAATTTAATTGTGATACATATATTTTAAAATATTCAATTATTTTAATTTGTGACATATATTAATTATTTCTTTGGATTGGGCTTGGATGAGATGGGCTTGGGCTAAGGTTAAGTCTTAAAACGGAGGTCCAACAGCGAACCCGAAACTAAACACGTGAACTAAACCCAACAAAACGTCAATTCTTGACTCTTCCCTTCCGACGTCCGTCTTCCGCGATTTCCGCGACTTAAAAGATAGTGCCTCCAAACGAGGCTCATCATCGGGTTTCACATGCGAAAATGCAATGCCTACAGTCTCCCCCACTTTGATGGGACTTGTGCAGTGTGTGACAGTGACAATCCTATCAAAGTACATGCAATGCATTTTCACTGACCTGGCTCGCCAGCTACCATTTGACTTGCCTGTTGTATTGAGATACTTTAAACTTTGGGCTTTGTTCCTAAACTGTTGAGATGAGGCTTTATTCCTCTGAGCTTTATTCCCGAACTATTGAGATGAGGCTTTATTCCTCCGAGCTTTATTCCCGAACTGTGTAGATGAGGCTTTATTCCCTCGAGCTTTTTTCCCTTCGAACTTTATTTCCGAACTATGAGGCTTTATTCCTCCCGAGCTTTATTCCCGAACTATTGAGATGAGGCTTTATTCCTCTGAGCTTTATTCCCGAACTGTGTAGATGAGGCTTTATTCCCTCGAGCTTTATTCTCGAACTGTTGAGATGAGGCTTTATTCCTTTCGAGCTTTATTCCCGAACTGTTGAGATGAGGCTTTATTCCTCCCGAGCTTTATTCTCGAACTGTTGAGATGAGGCTTTATTCCTCCCGAGCTTTATTCCCGAACTGCTTACTGTGTAGAGATAGGGCTTTATTCCCTGATTGTTTGGACTGTGGGCTTTATTCCCGAAATGCATTGAGATGAGGCTATATTCCCCCTGACTGTAATGAATGTGGGCTTTATTTCCCAACTGAACTGAATGCAGGCTTTGTTCCTGAACTGTACTGAGATGAGGCTTTATTCCCCCTGACAGTAATGAATGTGGGCATTATTTCCCAACTGAACTGAATGCAGGCTTTGTTCCTGAACTGTACTGAGATGAGGCTTTATTCCTCTGGGCTGTATTCCCGAACTATTTTGAGTGTGAGCTTTATTCCCGAACTGTGCTGAGATAAGGCTTTATTCCTCTGGGCTGTATTCCCGAATAGTGTCAAGATAGGGCTTTACTCCCCTGTGCTGTATTCCCGAACTATTTCAAGATAAGGCTTTATTCCCCTAGGCTTTCTTCCCGAACTGTGCTGAGATGACGCTTTATTCCTCTAGGCTCACTGTGGGCTTTGTTCCTGGGTTTACTGAATGTGGGCTTTATCCCTGATCTGAGCTGACTATGGGCCTCGCCCCAATACTGATACCGATATGGGCCTCGCCCCCGGACTGATACTGATATGAGCCTCGCCCCCAATCTTATGTGGGCCTCGCCCCAAAACTGATACTGATGTGGGCCTCGCCCCCAAACTGGTACTGAGGTGGGCCTCACCTCTAGACTGATACTGATGTGGGCCTCGCCCCCAATCTGATGTGGGCCTCGCCCCAAAACTGATACTGATGCGGGGCTTCACCCCCAAACTAGTATTAAGGTGGGCCTCGCCCCCAGACTGATACTAATATGGGTCTCAAACCTGGGACTCGTCCCCTAACTACTGATGTCATATTGATGCCTTTGATTGGCCTTCATTTTTCGTTTTCTCTCTTTCTTCTTCAAAACCTGTGAATACAAAACAAACACAAAACACAAAAAAAGAATGCAAAATATGTTACGTGTATGCATGCATGCGTGAATGAGTTTCCCATCCCATTAGGTTAGGTCTTCTGCCAATTCCATTGGTGACCATTCTTCTATTGCTCAGGCAAAGTACTGCTTCGATCTATCTGCCTTGATCGGCTCGGTGAACTCATTCCCTTCCAAGTCTGACACTCTCACTGCATCATTTCCCAATTTCTGAATGACTATCCTACCTCTTCTGCTTACTTCTTCCGAGGATTCCCCGTGTTTCTGAACATCACTAATTTTTTATAGTACCCAGGTTGAATGCTTTTCTCAAATATACTCATATTGCAGAAGAGATTCAGCAAAATGAACGTCTTTATTATCATTTAAGAAAATGGTTCGAACATGTAGACTAAATCAATGTCTATATTAAAAATGCAGGATCAAATAAACTAGTAGGAATAACTTCATCGTTCACAACATCGCCTTCTTCCTTGGCCTATGGTTCTTCACTGTTATCCTTTATCTCAATGCAAGAAGCCTGGGTGGTTGAGTGGCTTTATGGTTGAGGGTTCATGTGTGCGTTGGGTTGTTCTTTTTCTTGATTGGGTATTTTATGAGAGTCAATGAGGTTTTGGACCTCATGCCTAAGGCGGGTGCAGTTGTCGGTGTCATGGCCTTTTTCTTGATGGAAGTAACAATACTGGTTTAGGTTGAGGTATGGAGGCACAGGGTTCGGAAATGGCCTAGGTTCCATAGGTTTTAGAAGTCCTTGAATTTTCAACATTTCAAATACATTTGACAAAGGTCTACCGAGATTGGAGAATCGCCTATTCTTGACGGTAGCGACCTCGGAAGTAGCGGGCTTGGTCTCAGAAGGCCCCCCAAAAGTTCTCCTATTTTGACCATAGAACTTTCTGTTCTCAGCTTATTCTTCTTCAATATCCATGACAGTCTCCCTCAACTATCGAAAGTCACCGATCATGGAGGTCATCCTCCTCAGCTTGCCATAAATAGAGGGCTTAGTACCCTTGATAATCATCTTGATCTGGTCCTTCTTTGAGGGCCTAGTCTGCATCTTCAGGAGCTGGCTTCTCCAGCGATCTACATACTTTTTGAAGCTTTCCTCCGGCTTCTGCTTAGTGTTTTCCAAATCACGGAGTGACAAATCAATCTCCAAGTCTGTCACATACTGTTTTAGGAATGCATCTGCCAATTCCCTCCAGTCTTACTTGATCTTCTTCTCGAGACTGTAATACCAGACTACGGGTGCCCCCTCGAGCGACATCCCGAACATTTTCTGAACTTGGCACTGTGTTAGGCCCACTGAACTCATAACGGAAACATACTGACGGAGATGGACCCTCGGATCCCCATTCCCGTTGAACTTAGCCATATCTGGCATCTTGAACTGAGCTGGCAACTGTTCTTCGAAGGTTATTGCCTCATAATCTAACAACTCCTCACGTTTACCCTTCATTTTACGGGTAACTTTTTCAACCTGATCCCGAAGCTTCTGAAATTCTGCCTGAGACCCAATCATTCGGCCTGTTGCATATTCTGCCATATCGTAATCAAAAGCGAGAATCTCATCCCCCAACCCATTTGGAGGCTCCTCACGCATCACATTCTCAGAATTTCCTCCAGTATGGGGCACAGTCATCTTTGCCATAGCAGTAGTCAAGGCTTGCATCTCTTCAGTAAATTTGGCGAGACTGTTCTCAAACTGATCCATACGGGATACCTCATTCTCTGATGTACTCATGCCTTTTACCGTCTTTTAGTAAGTGTTTCTCTTCCCTAACCCAACGGGAATCTATGATGCCCTCATGAGACATAGAGGATGTTAACATGATGTATGCATGTATGAGGTGCATAAAATGCATATAACATATTGGACATACTAAATTAATTAAAATTCTCAAACAAATCGGCCCATTATCATTTTAGAAGTTTTTGGGCTAAATGTCATAGGAGTGAACTCGTCCCAGTTTAAATGGCCCAATGAGTTGGCATCTCATGGCAAGGAGTCCAACTAAATCCAAATGGTAATGTTCCGAACACAAGCACAAAATGGCCCATCAGCATTTAGAGGCCTTGGCCCAATCGTCATAAGATACGTTCTTGTCCTAGTTTAAATGGCCCAACATGCCCATATCCCATGACAAATGGTACAAATGGATCCAAACAACGATGTTCCCAAACACAAGCATAAAGATAATTCAAGCATAAAATAGTAAATTCTACAAGGTGGCCCATCAACATTTCAGAAGCTTTGGGCCTAATGGTCATAGGATACGAACTCGCCCCAGTTTAAATGGCCCAGCAAGATCGCATTTCTGACAAGAAGTCCAACTGCATCCAAATGAGGATGGTCCACAAGCACATACTCAAGGAAAAATTGTTACTTTAGCCATACAACCCCAGTCTATGGGTGGGTTCGTGAGAGTATAGACAAAGACTCTTGCTGGCGATGGATTGCCCACAACTAGGTCTCCCCACTCAAGGGTTCGTGCGACCAAGCAAGCGCACCTTTTTTATACCTTGCGGTACGTGCCAACAAGTCATGGTGTGTGACTAACTGTCAAATGGATTTCTTGTTACAGATTCCCCAGAGGGAGGGTGGAGCAAACTCTCTTAAATACCCAAGCCTCTTAGGCTCATATCGCTTGGTGACAGGAATAAGGAACAAGTCCACCAAATTAGTCTGTCACAACAGGCCAAGGGTAGTGACTATTTAGGTGCCTCCACAGCTTTTCCTCGAAAGGTAGTGAATGAAGGAAGACACCAAACCATTACCTAGCCTTAAAATGTCTTTGATCAAACCCTCATTTCATCCACTATAGACATGGTCAATTAAAACATAAATCCAAACATTACAAGACAATATTTCGGGGCCGATTCTCTATCCCAGTGGAGTCGCCAGACTATGGTGACACAGGAAAACCTGGGCGACGCATGCTGTGCCGGGCTCGCGGCCCGGTTGGGAGTGCGGAGTAGCCACGGGGGACTAAACCGGAGAATGATGGAGTCGCCACCCGGTGTGAACCGGGAAAATGAGATTTAAGGCCGCACTCACCCCTCGCAAGGGAAGACCTCAAACCGTTGGGTTCGGAATGTTCCCTTATTTATGTCACTTGTAATGAAAGGATTTGCGTAATAATTTAATCAAGCCTAAATAACACTTATTTCCAAGAGTGCACCATAATCCTAAGTTCACATGCATGAGGATAAATCTTTTTCAATAGCAAACATATTACATCATAGGAATTCAATATTCATGCAAACATAAACGCAAGCAATTATGGCAGTATTGGCATGCAATATAAAGGAAATCAAAGTAACAGCGAGCATATCGTGTTATAAGCGCATTATAAAAGCATATGAAATAAGATCAAAATAACCACATAATAAACGGAGTCAAAACAAGCGCATGACATGAAAGGATAAAAGATGCAAATTCAAATACGTGAAAGAGGAACAATTAAAGATATATTCTTATATTAAAGATAAACGTGCCATGATGTAATGCCAAAGAATGTGGCTAACATGAGTGAAAGAAAGGAATACCAAGAAGAAGAGAAATACAATATGTGCCTATACTCATGTAACTACTACAAATTTTCAATTAAGCATGTTATATGTGATGCAAGATTATGCAATGAGATGTCATATGAATGAATAATATGGAAAAGAAAGCACGGCAAAACATTGCATTATGAATAGAAACAAAATGCATGAATAAAATGATATTTTATAAAACAGCGATAAGTCGCGTAAAAAACAGCGCGGCAAAACATCGTGGTAAGGTAGCCTTAAGGCATTTTCCCTCGAATAGAGGACCTTTAACCCACCCTAGTTAAGCCCATGCGCATGTATGCATGATAACGTGCAACAAATAAAATGCATGAATGTAATGGTGATGTTCGAATGATAAATAAATAACACATAACGAAAAGTAAATAACAAAGCGCGGCGAAGTATTGCGGTAAAGGTAGACCGTAGGCTTTTTTTATCCCTCCATGTGGAGGACCTTTAATCCGACTTACTAAGCCCATGCGCACACAACACAATGCATACATATGAAACAAAAGTGAATACAGAGATACCCGGCGCGGTGAAGCATCGTGGTAAAGGATTTTAACCTCTTAAATTAGAGGACCTTTCACTGCACTTACTAAGCCCATGCGCTTATCTCAATGCATATATATATGAAACAAAAAGGTAAATGTAAAAATATCAGATTTCGTATACCCGATTGAACATGTCTTACATATAATCGAATACACATCGTCCGGCGCGGCGAAGCATCGTGGTAAAGGATTTTTAACCTCTTCAATTAGAGGACCTTTCATCGCACTAACTAAGCCCATGCGCTTATCTCAATGCATCTATATGAAACAAAAGGTAAATGTAAAAATATCGGATTTCATATACCCGATTGAACATATCTCACATCCAATCGAATATACATTGACCGGCGCGGTGAAGTATCGTCGTAAAGGATTTTAACCCCTTCAATTAGAGGACCTATCATCGCACTTACTAAGCCCATGCGCTCGATCATATCATTACACGAACAAATAATATACGGAAATTAAATAACGAATAACAAACACATCAAAACAACATAAAACAAAAATATGCATCGTTTGCTCAAGTGGTACGTGGAGTTGTATCCCGAGTGCAGATCATACTACCGTCCATTTGGAATCGGCTATGAAATTTACGTCTGGGTTTCCATCCTATATACCACGAGAGGCGACACATTTTTCATTTTAATCAAGGGCCAAAATCATGCATCAATCCATAATAATCATGCAAACGAAACTCAATAAATAATAAAAATAAAACTGAAAACGGATATGAAAAATACCCTCAGGTCTAACCTTTTTACGTCGACATTCGGAAGCGTGTTCCAAGTCCGTCGGAAGGGCTAATAATCCGCAACTCTTCCGGTTCACTAGTTCAATGTCTTTGCTCACTGTTTCACTGTTTTGGTCGCTGTTTTACCTCCGTTTCGCTGCTGTATGTGATGTATTTTCTGCTCACTGTTTGTGGTGTATTAATGGACTGTTTTTCGGTAATTTAGGGGCTTAAGGGTTGCGTTTTTAGAAGGGTTTAGGAGGCAGTTTTTCTGTGGTATGAGTGCAGTTTTTTGGGGTTATTGAGTTCAGCAAATTTTGGCTTATTGGGTTCGGCTTTGTTGAGTCAAAGGCAGAGGGCGTGTGGCGTGAACGTGAGTGAGTTGAGTGGTGTTGATTTGGTCGGTTTTGGTGGAGGGTGAAGGTTGCACGTGGGGTGATTTGTAGGGTGTTGTGTGAGGCGTGAGCAGGGTATATTGAAGGTTAATTGAGACGTGTTGAGTGAGGGTTTCTTTCTGCGTGAGGGTTGTGGGTAGTGGCTGATGCGTTGATGAGGGGAGCAGGTCAGCGTGAGTCAATTGGCTGATTTGTGAGGCTTGTTATTTGAAGGCAGCGAGCGGTATGAAGGGTAATTATGCGGCAATTTATTGATGAGCTTGAAGGGCAGGTGGCGAGTTATAAAGGGGGCTGAATGTTTGCGTCTTTGCCGTGAATAGTCTAGGCTTACGTTATGTGCATGCAGTGTTTTAGGTTTTGTGATTGTGTCAAGAGGCTAGGGTTGTTTTTGGTTCTGCCGAGTTGGTGAGGGTGAATGTGGAGAGTGTTTATGGTGCAGTGAGTGGCTTTGTTGAAGGCTTGGTTAAGGCAAGGGGTAGTGAGTGTGCTTGTGGTGTAATTTGTGTTTTTTTTGTTTTTGTTTTTCTGAAGTGCTGTGTATTGTAGATGGAGAGAGGTGATGAATCTAGGGTTTCTTATTTTTTTTTTTTTGGTTGTTGCCGTGTGAGGTGAGAGGCCAAGAGAGAGGAGCCAAGGGTTGCAATATGTGGTTGTTTATATAGTGATAGGACGTAGGGTTTGCATGGGATTTTAGAAAGGAAGCAAATCAATTATAATGAGAGATTTATTTTAATTAAATGATGGATTTAATTGGTTTATTTAGGGAAAGAATAATTATATTTTTGGTGGGAATTTCTTAAATTGGTTTGTGATTTTATTAATTTAGGAATATTTTATTTGATTTGTGTTAATTAGGCATGTAATTTCTTTAATTTGTGTAAGTATTTTTATTATTTTGGTAGGTTTTTATTTAGATTTTATTTGTTTTATTTTAATTGGTATATGATTTAATTATTTAATTTGTTTTAGTTTAATTTCAATTTAATTAGTTATTTAATTTTGATTTAGTTATTTAATTTAATTTCAATTATTTAATTTAATTTGTGTTTAATTTAATTGGCTTTTATTTACTTAGATTTAATTTAAATTTAATTTGTGATACATATATTTTAAATGTTTTAATTATTTTAATTTGTGACATATATTAATTATTTCTTTGGATTGGGCTTGGATGAGATGGGTTTGGGCTAAGGTTAAGTCTTAAAACGGAGGTCCAACAGCGAACCCGAAACTTAACACGTGAACTAAACCCAACAAAACGTCAGTTCTTGACTCTTCCCTTCCGACGTCCGTTTTCCACGATTTCCGCGACTTAAAAGATAGTGCCTCCAAATGAGGCTCATCATCGGGTTTCACATGCAAAAATGCAATACCTACAACTACGTGTACTACATCTGTCAAAGATTATATATTCCATTAAGAATATTTCTGGAGAATTGGGTAGGAACGACATGTTGGTTTCTATTAAGGTCCCAAGATCAATAATAAGCATGAAATCATGTGTGAATATCAATCGAGAAGTTATGGAATACTTACATCGATCTGTTGAGCGACGCAGTAGGCAACAAAAATCAACTTTTCTACCCCTTGGACTGGTTCGGCAGTGAGCAGTCCATGCTCCACCATTTTCTATTTTTGAGCTCCTCGAACAAGCTCCAAGCTTCGTCAAACGATTCCCGGCTCCTCGAACAAGCCGAACCAAATGGAAAGGAAAAATGAAAGGAAGAAGAAATAAGAGAGAGATGGAAAAATGTTGAATGTTATTTGGGAATTGATTTCTAAAATCATATACCAAATTTTGGCTTTTGAAAAGTCAAACCAATTAAAGCCATCAATGCCAACCACACACATCACTATTCACATCAAGTCACATCCATCAAGTGGTCAAGTCACTCAATCAATCAAGTTGTCAAGTCACATCAATCAAAGTGACAAGTGATTTGACGCTTGAAACCACTAGCGATTTGACGCTTGATGCGACTAATGATTTGACACTTGATTTGAATTGCGTGCCGCACTCAAATTCGAAATGTGAATGCGCTTGCAAATAATCTCAGGCTCGGGTTCGCTAATTCCAAATTAGTGATTTTTCCGTTGCGTCGTAATTAAATCTAATTTAATTAAATAATCATGCCAAGCATAATTACTATTCACGTCGCTAACGAATTAATTCTAAATTAACTCGTTCGCTTGAATTAAAATCTAATTTTAATTCCACGTCGAAATCCAATTTCGTTTAATATATCGAATATATTAATTTACCTATTAATTCCAAATTAATCGTTATCTCTCTATTATTGATATTTTATCCTAGATAAAATATCTCCGAAATTAATCCCAGATTAATTTTCTCTCTCTTCTAATTAATCCAAAATTAATTAAATTACGAGTCATACGTCATCAGTGGATCTTCGGGAAGTGACCAATGAGATCCCCGGATATGTTGGCAGCAAATACGGTCGTCGGACTATCCGAACACGTAAGTACCTCGTACTACATTTTACCGATTTACAAGACAAGGTTGGCCTCTAGCAAAGTGCCATGCCTACCCAATTCTCCGGAAACATCCTGACATGAATAAAGGATCTGTATCAGGCGTAGTATACGTAGTATTGTATATTTCTGTCCAGTATCAGATTATCACATGATAGGCCTGGGGCTGGAATTTTATCTGCCCCGTTTGAAGCACATGTCGGGTGTCTGGTGACTAGTCTCTATAATCGGATAAACCTGACCTTATCATTTTATCCCGATAGCTACAGCATTTAAGAGAACCAGACCCGTATCCTATGTGACCATCATCTCCACTATGACTGTAGTGATACTTTCGCCTTGACATCACACCAAACACATTACGATTCTCAATATACCCAGCATTGGCGTACACAGAACCTGTTAAAGCCCTGGACGATCGCAACCAAAGTATATTGATTGTCGCAAGTATTAGCGGTGCAAGTCTCAGGTTAAGACCAACTACACCTACCCTATTTTTGGACTTCTATAGAAAAATAGTCATACTACCAATGGAATTCTGAGGGGGTCTATCCAGAGTTAAGCTGTTTCCCGTACCATCGGTGAAACACAGCCTCCTATTACACTTGCATGAGTATCCAATACCCAAATATATAAGAACTATATCGTTATGCCCTCATAACGTGCACAAGTGCAATACTAGTCTTTTACATATTTATCGATGTCCAATCTCGATAATACTCTAACTAGGGATATTTAATGATTTATCCTTCATGGATTGATACTGTCTCATATCATTCTCAATCCAGGAACAAATCATAAGGACATCTCATCATTTATATATCTAGGTGATCTAATCACAAATGATAAGAGTGTAATCTCATTTGTCACATAGTTAATTTGTACAACAACACCATGATCTGTATAAATAGTGACGCTATGGGTCATAATTGTCCAAAAATCTCCCACTTGGCCTATTGCCAGTCACTCGAGTGGCTAACACCCGAACTATGTACTGTTCGCTCAAACTGCTGAGAAAAGGGTTTCGTCAGCGGCTTTGCATGATTATCATATGATGCGATTTATTCGATCATCACATCGCTACGATGTATGGTCCGAACGAATCAGATGAATATCGAAGTATGTATCTGGATCGGTGATGAGACCATTAATTCTTTAGCCTGTGCTGACGCCTAGCTCAGCTGCTAACAGAATTATATCTAATCTAATTAGATTTGTTATCGACCCAAGTAGCTTCTATTGTCGCCTCAGCTTCAGCAATAACCCGCATTTTTTATTTATTCAGTAATAGTTTCGTGCTTGGAAGATTTCTAGCTCATTGTTCCGTTATTCAAACTGTATAGTACCATTTGCGACTATTAGTCATTTTATCGGTTTAGGAAACTTGCAATAGTGATCTTAGTCACTTCAAGTTCTCCTTCTCCAGAGATTAAGACAGCATCTTTAGATCTCTAAGATACTAACGGATGTTCTTAACATCAATCCAGTGACTATCACTTGGATTGGCCTGATTGTGAATCCATATGCTCAAAGCGTTTGAGACACCAGGTCACGTACATTTATCAATGTACGGTTTCTCACAGAGATTTTTCGGAAGCCTAGCTTCACCGATTTTTTTATGGGAATATCATTTCCAAGAAATGATGTATTATCATTATTTATACGACAGCCATTGTCAGTACGCTCCCACTAACCTCTTTATATACACAAGAATCATATTCGTTTTGAATCAAATCATACACCATTATGATTACATCAAAATGGTAATTCCAAGAAATCAATGCTTGCTTCAATACAAACATGGATCGAATAACCTGCAGACCTTGTTTGCTTGTTTTGGTACGAAAAAACCGTCAGGATGATGAAAACATCCTCAAAAAAAGTTTCCCCTTAAGGAAAGCGATTTTGACGTTCTGCTGTTATATTTCAAAAATGAAACATGCAGCTTTAGCAAGCATTATCCAAATGTATTTACCATGGCAACAGGTAAAAAGTTGAATCGTAATCAACATAATTTTGATAACTATACCTTTCCATTAAAAGCCTGGCTTTATACGTTGGTTTGTTGCCATCCATGTACGTCTTCCTTGAAGACTTATATAGTACTACTGCACAATACTTTGCAGTACAACAACTAGTGTCTAAACATAGTTGATATCTATGGGATCCATTTCGGATGTCATGACACTTTGTCATAATAGGGAGTCGATACCTTGTATCAATACCTCATACGTATTCAGTAGGTATACCACAATAAGATAGACATTTTTATGAGGTGAGATCAGAAACCCATACCCCAGGTTGTTTTCTAACTCTCTCCAATCTACGCGGTTCTTGTGTATTTGAAGATTATTGGTAATAGTTTCATCCTTGATGAACTATTTGTGTTCCAATAGGAATCGATGCCTAGAACAGTATTACTCCGATTTTCATCGAGTTTTACTATCCTCCCACTTACCACTGCATATCGGTATTCCTCTTAGGAAAACCTCATGGTGAGCAGCAATCTGATTATTCTCTGGTGAGATGTATAAGTACAATACTTATGGTACCCCTAGGATAACCTACAATTGGCACTTTATCCAATTTGGGTTTTAGTTTGGTATCATCCAAACATATGCCCAGCATACCCAAATTATCAGGAATGAGAAACCTGGTTTCTTTCCCTTTCATATCTAATATGTAATCTGTCAAATAAATTTTTATGGAACCTTATTCAAAATAAGTTCTGCACTGTTAATGCTTATCCATTGAAGGAAAATGTAGCTCAGAGCGACTCATGATTAACCTTATCATGTCTAACAAAATTCGGTTACTCAGTTCGAACACATCGTCAAATTGACGTGTTGCGAGAGGAATCCTCATTTGAAATAATACTATACTCTTTCAAGTATATGAGAAACTTATTACTTAAGTATTTTCCAATACGGTTTTACCTTGACGATTTAATACTTTTGCCGATCTGTTTGTCTATTTCGTGTTGAAAACTTTGAAAGTTTCTGATTTATGTTCTTCAAAATGAACACATAACCATAACGCGATGCCTTATCCGTATAGTTCACGAAATATTCATATCTACATCTAGCCTAGCTAGACATGGGCCCACTTGCTTCACAATGAACTAGGGCTAACAGATCTATGGCATTTGCACTTTTACCAAGTAATGGTGTTTTAGGCACTTTGCCCTATAAACTAGATTCGTAGACTTTATTTGATTGGAATCAAAACAGTCCGAGTACCCACTCTTCAAAAGTGTGGATGTACGAGTCTTGTTTAATTGTGTCCCAGACAACAATGCCACAATTAGTTTCTTCTGATCAAATCAGTTTGAGCCGTTTATTTGTCAGTTTATATGTTTGAGATTTATTTATATTCAAAATATAAATACTATTTATTCACATCTAATGTGTTTATCTCAATATCATCTTTATATAATAAAACACTTTAGTGTTCTAGAATATAAAGGTTCACCCGCAACGGGTCAAACATTGATATAGAGATAATGTTTCTAGTCAAACTAGTTACATTATAACAGTTTCCAAATTTAGGTACACATCCGAAGGGTAGTTCCTAAACTTAGGTATCTACGGTTGAAACAGCGATTTTCATCCCGTTTCCAATCCACAGATTAATCTCAATTGATGTCAGCATTATGCTCAAAGTAGATTCTGAACATCTGTATTTATGTTCCACACTAAGTATCTAAAATCTAATTTTAATACTAGTAATGAACATACTGTTGACAAACATATTTGATGTCAACGCCTTGTTTGTCTTCAATTCCTTCATGTCTGCTTTGTCCAAACGGCAGTCACGCTTCCGCGATCCCGTTTGCCACAATTTAAGCAGACATTTTAGGATATGTCCTTTATCTTCCCAGAAGATTATAATGATTTTGCCTTTGCCCTTTTCAACATTCAAATAGCCTTTGGCCAAGCCTTGTCCATGTAGAATATCGAAGTAAGGTGCGCCTTGTGCTACTTGCCTAATTGCAAACTTTGACTTTATCTCCTTGAGAATAGTCATTAACTCTCCAAGAGTCATTTATTGCAATTTAGTACTTCTAAAATCTAAAGATAGATTTTTGAAGATCCTTCAATTTCATTATCATACTTTAAGGATCTAATCCTTAGTTCTGATTAAGAAATTAAGGAGTATACTGCGAGAAGCTTAATGGATTAAGCACTAAAGTTATCATTACATAAATCTTCCAAAGATTATACTCGACAATTTGCTTAACTCCGGGCTTTAGGCATAATATGTTATTTTATCAAATAAAGTAACTTATTATTTTTCCAGGACCATCCTGAAATATTATTCCCAATTTGAAAATTATACCATTTAAATACATTTTCCTTAGGATTATGTATTAAACGTTAATCTTTCAATTTTATATCTTGATTCTAATAGTCCAACTATTTAGTCAACGATTTTGGTACTATTTATTATAATGATTACAATAGTCCAACTATTTAATCAACTATAATTTAATAGATTAAAATCAATTATATTGATTACTATAATCCAATTATAAAATCAACTATAAATGAATAGTTTGAATATAGTCCAACTATTTATTAAAACAACATTTAAACATTAGTTCAACTAACATTTAATTTATAACGACGAATGATATTTGTTTGAGCGTGTATGGCAAGTAATTTAGACGAATATTGCAAATATAATACTCGCCTCCCACTAATTTTCGGCGAGCCTCTAACCCTCTGTCACGTACTCGGGAAACCGTGGTTCCTAGTGGGCTAGGATCCCGTTAAATATCACACAATCTTGACTTTGGCCAACAAATTATATGATAATTAACTAGGTAGATCTCTAAGATCAATTGGATCCAATCCAATTCCTAGATCCGGTAGGGGGACATCCAAGTCGAAACATATATCTCATATATGCCAATACATCCAATGTATTCCCTAACCTTTTTCCTCTGAATCATCTAAGCCATGGCTTTGGCACAACAAGTTTAGTGATCCCAGTCAAGCGCGACCCATTGACCATGGAAAGCTTCGTAATCAATGTCGATGGACAAGAAGTGGTCTTGACTTTGGCCAACAAACCACAACTTGGAAAAGACACCAATATAGAACAAAGCCTTCGTGATTCAAACACATCCTCGACGGACAAAGGCCTTGACTTTGGCCAACAAGTCAATGCCAGTCTCGGATCTTGAGTAAGAATCAATCAATGGAAGGAAAAACGCTTAGTATTTTGCGAGGGGTTTTCGAGTGCAAATTAGCAACCAATTTATTATCTTTGTTAAGGTCTCATCATTATACACCCTTAAACATGCATTCTAAACACATAATAAAGTACATTTGAATAAATAATAATGATATGCGGATGGATACTTTACATATTGATCCTAGATCAAATCTCTCTATTTCTCTCTCCCGCTAACAGATGTATCACTTCTACCTGTTACATTACACTTCTAAAGAAACCTTATTTACATTGAGGGGAATAGGTGAGAAGAGAATACAAAGAATAAGGAGGTGATAAGGCTGGACACGCAGGTCCAATTAATAAATCAAATTTATTACAACAATTTCTAAAATTGTCCCACCCATCTAATATCCATCTGATATACATTATTCATGCATCGCAACCACGTATTCACACAAGCATGTTATCAATCAATCTAATCAAATTAATTAATCTGATAATTAGTGACCATCCAATGTTCAAACAACGATTTGATTTTGCTCGAGTCAAACTCATTTTGCGAATAAGTACTCAAAGTACGAATTCTCGAATTAAATTAAACTACATCATTAAATCCAATTTAATGCGCATTCAATTCTAATTCACTATTTAATTCCAAATTAAATACTACACTTTATCAACGAACCTTTACGACTTAAATTCCAAATTTAACCGTTACGGATCTCAAAGCCCGATTAACGTCCAACGTCAATTCAATTAAAGTCCAATGGGCTTTTAATTAATTTCTTAAGGCGTGGACTTTTGGTCAACTCGGGTCAAACCGATAACCAATGTCCAATCAAGGAGTTACCCCATAAGCCTAGAAATCAATTTGGGCCCATTAGGCCCAATTAAACTTTAAAGGTCCATTAAGTCGCATTTGTGCTTTATAGAAGCGGTTTTGGGCCTAATTGGATCCAACCAATTTTGCCTAAACCCAACTTTATTCAACAAAGCCCAATAAGCCCATTTACAACACTTAAGCCCAATTTCACAAAAACAAAATATGTCCAATTTAATTAAATTCAAAATCCAATTTCACATTTAATTAAACTAAAGTGTATACCGTAATTAACTACTTAAATCAATGTTTCTAAAACGTCGATTAGCCTAATTAATCATGCTCATTATCATCATCACATGTCCAACATATTTTGATTAAAATCAAACCCAATTACATGCTTTAAAGTCTCGGCCAAGGGAATGGATTTGTGTCCGATTCGAATTCAATCCAATTAATTTCGCAATCGACATTAAATCACATTCCTGAATGATTCTAACTCATCCAATGAATCAAAAATAAAAATAAAAATTCCAAGACTTTAGGGCATACTAGTATTCGACCAACACTAAGAATTTGGGGAAATTTGTTCCAAACATAATTTATGAAATTGATCCAATCAACAATCAATTAAACATGTATTAAGCATACTTAAACATCCAATTCATTCAAATCATGCTCAAATACAAATTACCCAAATTTTAAGCCCTAAACTTTTCATGCTCAAACCTTGCTCTAGATGCCATTGTTGGCTTCTATTAAGGTCCCAAGATCAATAATAAAACATTACATCATGTGTGAATAACAATCGAGAAGTTGCGGAATACTTACATCGATCGGTTGAGCGACGCGGTAGGCAACAAAAATCAACTTTTCTGCCCCTTGGACTGGTTCGGCAGTGAGCAGTCCATGCTCCTCCATTTTCTAGTTTTGAGCTCCTCGAACAAGCTCCAAGCTTCGTCAAACGATTCCCGGCTCATGGGTAGACTTCCCTATCACCTTCGTAAGACTCTTTGAGTACTAGCTCTACTTGATTTTGCCACAAAAACCAAGCTATTTCCCTCTATTATTTATGCCCAAACTGCAGTGAAAAACTGCCCATGGCAGAAACAAATGGAGAGGAAAAATGAGAGGAAGAAGAAGTAAGAGAGAGATGGAAAAGTGTTGAATGATATTTGGTAATTGATTTCTAAAATCATATACCAAATTTTGGCTTTTGAAAAGTCAAACCAATTAAAGCCATCAACGCCAACCACACACATCACTATTCATATCAAGTCACATCCATCAAGTGGTCAAGTCACTCAATCAATCAAGTTGTCAAGTCACATCACTCAAAATGACAAGTGATTTGATGTTTGAAACGACTAGTGATTTGACGCTTGATACGACTAAGGATTTGATGCTTGATTTGACTTACGTGCCGCACTCGAATTCAAAATGCGAATGCGCTCGCAAATAATCTCGGGCTCGGGTTCGCTAATTCCAAATTAACAATTTTCCATTTTTTTGTAATTAAATCTATTTAATTAAATAATCATGCCAAGCATAATTAATATTTACGTCGCTAATGAATTAATTCTAAATTAACTCGTTCGGCCGAATTAAAATCTAATTTCAATTCCGCGTTGAAATCCAATTTCGTTTAATATATCGAATATATTAATTTACCGATTAATTCTAAATTAATCGTTATCTCTCTATTATTGATATTTTATCCTAGATAAAATATCTCCGAAATTAATCCCGGATTAATTTTCTCTCTCTTCTAATTAATCCCATATTAATTAAAGTGTGAGTCATACGTCATCGGTGAATCTTCGGGAAGTGACCCATGAGATCCCCGGATATGTTGGCAGAAAATACGGTCATCGGACTATCCGAACACGTAAGTACCTCGTACTACGTTTTACCGATTTACAAGACAAGGTTGGCCTCTAGCAAAGCGCCATGCCTACCCAATTCTCCGGAAATATCCTGACAGGAATAAAGGATCTGTATCAGGCGCAGTATACGTAGTATTGCATATTTCTGTCAAGTATTGGATGATCACGTGCTAGGCCTGGGGTTGGAATTATGTCTGCCCCGTACGAAGCACATGTCGGATGTCTGGTGACTAGTCACTATAATTGGATAAACCTGACCTTGTCATTTTATCCCGATAGCGGTAGCATTTAAGAGAACCAGTCCCATATCCTACGTGACCATCATCTCTACTATGACTGAAGTGATACTTCCGTCTTGACATCACACCCAACATACTACGATTCTCAATATACCCAGCATTGGCGTACACAGAACGTGTTAAAGCCCTGGATGACCACAACCAAAATATATTGATTGTCGCAAGTATTAGAGGTGCAAGTCTCAGGTTAAGACCAAATACACCTACCCTGATTTCGGACTTCCATAGACACATAGTCATACTACTAATGGAATTCTGAGGGGGTCTATCCAGAGCGAAGCTATTTCCCGTACCATCGGTGAAACACAACCTCCTATTACACTTGCATGAGTATCCAATACCCAAATATATGAGAACTATGTCATTATGCCCTCACAACGCGCACAAGTACAATACTAGTCTTTTACGTATTTATCGATGTCCAATCTCGATAATACTCTGACTAGGGATATTTAATGATTTATCCTTCGTGGATTGATATTGTCTTATATCATTATCAATCTAGGAACAAATCATAAGGACCTCTCATCATTTATATATCTAGGTGATCTAATCACAAATTATAAGAGTGTAATCTCCTTTGTCACATAGTTAATATTTACAACAACACCATGATCTGTACAAATAGTGACGCTATGGGTCATAATTATCCAACACGACAATTTGCTAGAAGCCAACCATGTCTCATAAATTGGAAAAAATGTAGTACGAGGTACGTACGTGTTCGGATAGTTCGATGATCAGATTTACTATCAATATATCCAGGGATCTCTTGGGTCGCTTCCCGAATATTCACCGATGACGTATGATTCGAACATAATTAATCATTGATTAATTACGGAGAGATTTTATCTAGGATAAAATACTATTTAAAGAGAGGGAAAGATTAATTCGGAATTAATCGATAAAATAATATATTCGATATATTAAATGAAATTAGATTTTGACCAGGAATTAAAATTAGATTTTAATTCGGGCAAACGAATTAATTTAGAATTAATTCGCTAGCGACGTAAATAATAATTTTACTTGGCATTATTATTTAATAAAATTTGATTTATTTACATCACAACTGAAAATTCATTAATTCACTAGTCACTTGTCATTTAAAAGTGATGGGTTTTGGGGAAGTTGGTGATAACTTGTATGACACACCAAATTGTGTAAGAGATGTGATTGACTTATACCAAATATTTGGTATATCTAATTTTGATTTTTGAAATACGAAACAAGTAAACTAACTTCACTTGACACTCTCTCATTCACTCCACTTCAAGGAAGAAAACACTCTCTCATGTTTCTCTATTCTTTGGTCGAAACTAAGGGAATAAGAAGAAAATGAAAATTTGTTTCAAATTTTCAAGAGAGCTAGCACTCAAAGGAATCATCCAATGTGATAGGGAAACCATCCCAAAAGCTTGGAATCTAGATCAAAGGCTTGGAGCTTGTAGATCAACATTCAAAGAGGACCTTGGTCGAATTCAAGAAGCAAATTTTTTGTTCTAAACACTTCCATAATCCGATCAAAGTGAGTATGATTCCGCCATATCTCCTTTTGTATTCACATATTTTTATGCTTAAATTGATCTTGGGATTGCCTTAGAAACCAATAATGGTATAATGTCGCCTAATTTGAGCATGAAAAAGATTAGGGTAAAATTTGGGTAAATTGGATTTGAGTATGATTTAACCAAATTGTTTGTTTTGAGCATGCTTGTATATGGATAACTTGGAGTTATATATGATCAATTTATGAAAAAATTAATTGGATCAATTTTTGCCCAAAATATAGGCTTGGCCGAATGTATATCTTGCCTAAAGTCATGGTATTTTTTTGTTCTTTTGATCATTGGATGAGTTTGAAGACTTGGGAAATGTTGATTTGAGATTTAAACGGATTAAAAACGGAATCGAACAAAAAATCCTATCAATGTCGTGACCTTGAGAAGCATGTAATGAGATGATTTTTATTTCAATAATGTTAGACATGTGTTGAACAAATTAAAGCTTGATTAATTGATTAAATTGATATTTTGGAAATGTTAATTTAGATAATTAATTTATGGAATACATTTTAATTAATTGAATTTTGAAATTTGAAAAATTAGAATTTAATTAATTAAGCTTGATTTAGAATTGGGCTTATAATGTTATATTTTGGCCTAATGGGCTTGGTTGGGCCAAGTTGGTTTAGGTCAATTGGATTGGATCCAAATTGGGCCTAAACCATTCCATTAAGTCTAAATATAACTAATAGGCATTTTAATGTTTAATTGGGCCTAATGGGCCTAAATTGGTTTTTTGGCAAATATGGTGATTCCTTGATTGGGCTTCGGCGTTTGGGTTTGACCCATATTCACCAAAGTCCATGCCTTAAGAAATTAATTGAAAATCCATTGGACTTTAATTAAACTATATTGGAAGTTAATTGGGCTTTGAGACCCATTGAGATTAGATTTGGAATCTAAGTCGTAAAGGTGCATTAGAAAGTATAGTTATTTAATTTAGAATTAAATATAGAATTAGTATTGAATACGAATTAAATTAGATTTAAATTATAGTTTGATATAATTCAAGAATTCGTACTTCGAGTACTTATTCTCAAACTAGTTGGACTCGCGCGAATCAAATCGTTGTTTGATCATTGGATGATCACTTAATTCAAAGATTAATTAATTGGATTAGATTGATTGAATAACATGCTTTGTGTAAATACATGGATGTGTTGAATGAACAATGCATATCGAATGGATATTATAAGGGAAAAGGAAATTTTGGAAATTGTTGTAAATTTAGAATTTATTAAATTGGACCTGCGTGTCCTGCCTTATCTCTCGATTCTTTGTAATTCTCTTCTCACCTAATTCCCCACAATGTTAATGAGGTTTCTTTCATTGTATTATGTAATTGGGTAGAAGTTAGAATAGTGCTAGCCGGGGAGATGAAAGGAAGTGATTTGTTCTAGGAACAATTTGTGAGATATCCATCCGTATATCATTATTAATTTATCTTCCACGCCTTATTATGCTTTTAGAATGCATGCTTAAGGGTGTATGATGAGACCTAATAGATAATAAATTGGTTGCCAATTTACGCGAAAAACCCTCAATAAATATTAAGCGTTTTCCTTCCATTGAGTGATTCTTACTCAAGATCCAAGATTGGCACTGGTTTATTGGCCAAAGTCAAGACCTTTGTCCATCGCGGATGTGTTTGAATCATGAAGGCTTGTTGCATATCGTGTGTCTTGTCCAAGTTGTGATTTGTTGGCCAAATTCAAGATCACTTATTGTCCATCGACATCGATTAAGAAGCTTTCCAAAGTCAATGGGTCCCGCTTAACTGGAATCACTAAGCTTGTTGTGCCAAAGCCAAGGCTTAGTTGATTCAGAGGAAAAGGTTAGGTAAATATATTGGATAGATTGGCATATATATTGTATATATGTTTCGGACTTGGAGGTCCACCTACCGGATCTAGTAATTGGATGAGATCCAATTGATCTTAGAGATCTAGCTAGTTAAATATCATACAGCTTGTTAGCCAAAGTCAAGGTTGTGTGTTATTTAACGGGATCTAAGCCCACTGGGAAACTAGATTTCCCGAGTGCTCAACAGAGGGTTAGAGGCTCACCGAAAATAGTGAGAGGCTAGTATTGAATTTACAAATTCGTTCAAATACTTAGCTTTACAGGCTTTCAAATTATTTCGTCAATTATTTTATTAGTTGGACTAATATATTATTATTTTTCTTGTAACAGTTAGAATGTACCCATACATTGTTAATTGGATAGTTTGACTATCGCAGTTAAAATGACGGGAAAGAACATTGTTAGAGACATTATCATGGGCGACAATGTCTTCAATGGCACAAACTTTTTCGACTGGGAAATGAATCTCAAGATTGTCCTGGGATCCGAGAAGTTGATCTATACTATAGAGAGACCTCTTGGGCCTAAGCCTGGACCTGATCAGTTGCTTGAGCTAGAGCTTTGGAAGACTCATAGCGATGACAACTCTACTGCTCAGTCCATTATGCTTGCTGCTATGACTCAACAATTCCGTTGACAGAACAAGGGATTGGATCCCTATAACATGTTAGTGAAGTTGCATGATCTTCGCCAATCTAATCTTAGATCGCAAAGATATGAGTTGCATAAGAAGCACTTCCACGCTCGCATGTCAGAGGGTACATCTGTTGAGTACCATGTGTCATAGATGATTACTGACATCGAGCAGCTGGCTAAGATAGGCATTATCTTCGAGGCTGAGACTTCGATAGATTTGATCTTGCAGTCTCTCTCTGACACTTGAAGTGGGTTCATCATAAACTATAATATACTGAACCAAGATGATACTCTTAGAGAGTTAATGTCCATTCTAAAATAGGCTGAAAATGAGCTTCTAAAAGGCAAGAAGCGCAAGGCACACTTCGCTTCGACATCTCAGACTCCGAGGACTTGGACCAAGGTGACTGGAGGTGTGAAGAAGAAGAAGCATAAGAAGAAGGGCAAGGCCAAATCGTCAAAGGGTTCTAGGAAACCCAAGGATAATTCCTAAGATATCTGCTTACAGTGTGGCAAACGGGGTCACTAGAAGCGTGACTTCTGCGAGAACAAGGCGCAGATGAAGGACAAAGCGGGCAAGACACCAGCTTCATGTATGTTTGTTATAGAATTAAACATGTCTAGTACTAGTCTTAAAATTTAGATTTTTGATTCTGGTTGTGGTACTCACATATGTACTGATGTGTAGGATATGCGGATTAGCAAGAGACTGTTTGACAATTATGACCCATAACATCACTAATTGTACAGAACATGGTGTTGTTGTACAAATTAACTATGTGACAAAGGAAATGCTCTTTTATCATTTTTAATTGGATTACCGAGATATATATAAATGATAAAAGGTCCTGCTCTTTTATCAATTTTAATTGGATTACCGAGATATATATAAATGATAAAAGGTCCTTATGATTAGTTTCGGATTGAGATGATATGAGAAAGTATCAATCCATGAAGGTTTAATCATTAAATAATCCATAGTCGTAGTATTATCGAGATTGGACATCGATAATACAGAATAGACTAGTATTGCACCTGTGCGCGTTGTGGGAGCATAACGACATAGTTCTCATATATTTAAGTATTGGATACTTATGCAAGTGTGATAGGAGGTTGTGTTTACCGATGGTACAGAAACAGCTTCGCTCTGGATAGACCCCTCAGAATTCCATTGGTAGTATATCTATGTGTCTATGGAAGTCCGAATCAGGGTAGGTGTATTTGGTCTTAACCTGAGACTTGCATCGCTAATACTTGCGACAATCAATATAGTTTGGTTTTGGTCGTCCAGGGCTTTAACAGGTTCTGTGTACGCCTCTTCTGGGTATATTGAGAATCGTAGTGTATTGGGTGTGATGACAAGATGGAAGTATCATTTCAGTTATAGTGGAGATGATGATCACGTAGGATACGGAACTAGTACTCTTTTATACTGCAGTCGTCGGGATAATATGACTAGGTCATGTTTATCCGATTATAAAGACTAGTTACCAGAGATCCGATATGTGCTTCGTACGGGGCAGACACAATTCAAGCCCCGGGCCTAGCACGTGACATCCGATACTGGATCGTAATACGTAATACTACGTATACTATGCCTGATATAGATTACATATTCATTTAAGAATATTTCTGGAGAATTGGGTAGGCATGGTGCTTTGCTATAAGCCAACCATGTCTCGTAAATCGGTAAAAACGTGGTAGTAGGTACGTATGTGTTCGGATAGTCCGACTACCGGATTTTCTACCAACATATCCGGGGATCTCATAGGTCGCTTCCCGAAGATTCACCGATGACGTATGACTCGAACATTATTAATCTATGATTAATTATAAGAGAGAGAAAATTAATTTGGGATTAATTGCAGAGATATTTTATCTAGGTTAAAATACTATTTAAAGAGAGAGAACGATTAATTTGGAATTAATCGATAAAATAATATATTCGATATATTAAACGGAATTGGATTTCGACCTGAAATTAAAATTAGATTTTAATTCGGGCAAACGAGTTAATTTAGAATTAATTCGCTAACGACGTGAATAGTAATTTTGCTAGGCATAATTATTTAATTAAATTTGATTTAATAACGTCGTAATGGAAAATTCGTTAATTCGAATTTAATGAACCCGAGCCCGGGAGTGTTGCGGGCCCACTCACATTTCAAATCAAGTGGGGCCCATAAGTCACATCAAGCGACAAATCACTAGTCAATCATGTGATAAAAGTCACATCACTTTGAGTGAAGTGATGCTTGTCATCATTGATTGATGTGAATAGTGATAGATGTTGATGGTTGAGTGTGAAACAATCAGTGTGATGGCATGAAAGACATTTACTATTATTTTATTATTTTGGTATTTGAATTTCAATTTAGTGTATTAGATTACCAAAAAAACCATATACATCACACAATCTCATCTCTCTCTCTCTCAAACATTCGGCCAATGGCCTTCTTCCTCTCCTATCACCATATTCGGCCTAGGGCCAATTTTCTTCTCTAAATCTTGCTTGGCCGAGAACATGAAGAAATGAAAGGGAAAATTTATGGCAAGTTTTCCAATGTGCTAGCACACTAAAGAGGACATACAAAGGTGATAGGGAAACCTTTCCCATGAGCATGGAATCACCATATAAAGCTTGGAGCATGAAGACATCACATGGAGCAAAATGGAGGGCATGGCCGAACCTAAGAGCTTCAAGGATGAAGAATTTTTGTTGTTCTTCGCATCGCAAATCCGATTAAAGTAAGTATTTTCGCTACTTTAACTTTGATGTATTCACTTAATTTCTTACTTAATTAGATCTTGACAAACCTAGAAAACCCAACAATGGTATCAGAGCCTGATTAGGCATGAAATTGGATTTAGGGTTCTTAACTTTAAAATTGGATAAAATTGATTTGAGCATGATTTGATGAAATTGATTGTTTGAATATGCTTGAATGATGATAATATAGTGTTATGCATGATCAATTTGATGAAAATTGAATTGGATGAATTTTTCCCCAAATTTGAGGCTTGGCCGAAAGTTTGATGCCCTAATATCATGGTGATTTTTTGTTTTTTGAATCATTGGATGAGTTGAAAGATTTGGGAATTGTTGATTTAGGATTCAATTGGATTGAAATCGGAATTGACATAAAACCTTAATTGCCGTGAGTTGAAGCATAAAATGAATTGATTTTTGATTCAATTATGTTGGACATGTGTTGATGATAATTAGCACGATTAATTATATAAATTGGTATTTTGGAAATGTTAATTTGGTTAATTAATCATGGCTATACACTTTGATTAATTTAATTGTGAAATTTGGAATATTATAATTAAATTAATTGGGCTTAATTTGGAATTGGGCTTATAAAGTTGAATTTGGGCTTAATGGGCTTGGTTGGGGCAAGTATGGTTTAGGTTAATTGGTTGGATCCAATTGGACCCAAAATCATATCCATAAAGTCCAAATATAATATAATGGACCTTTAAAATTTTAATTGGGCCAAATGAGCCTAAATTGATTTTTGGCTAATAAGGGTAATTCCTTAATTGGGCTTTGGTATTTGGGTTTGACCCATATTGACCAAAGTCCATACCTTAAGAAATTAATTGGAAGCCCATTGGACTTTAATTAAATTGACATTGGATGTTAATTGGGCTTTGAGACCCGTAATGATTTGATTTAGAATCTAAGTCGCAAAGGCTCATTAATAAAGTATAAATATTTAATTTGGAATTAAATATATAATTAGCATTAAATACAAATTAAATTGGATTTAATATTATAGTTTAATATAATTAAAGAATTCGTACTTTGAGTATTTATTCTTAAACGAGTCTGACTCGCGTAAATCAAATCGTTGTTTGAACATTGGATGGTCATTAATTTCAGATTAATTAATTGAATTAGATTGATTGATAACATGTTTTATGTGAATACATGGATGTGATGTATGAATAATGTATATCGGATGGATATTAGACGGGTGAGGGCAATTTTGGAAATTGTTGTAATAAATTTAGAATTTATTAAATTGAACCTGCGTGTCCAGCCTATTACCTCTTGATTCTTTGTACTTCTCTTCTCTCATATTCCCCTCAATGTAAATGAGGTTTCTTTTGAAGTGTTATGTAATTGGGTAGAAGTATGAATAGTGCTAGAGAGAGAGAGGAAATGGAGAGATTTGTTCTAGGAATAATTTGTGAGATATCCATCCGCATATCGTTATTATTTTATTTAACGCGCCTTATTGTGCTTTTAGAATGCATGCTTAATGGTGTATGATGAGACCTTAACAAATATAATTAATTGGTTGCCAATTACGCGAAAATCCATCAACTCATATTAAGCGTTTTCCTTCCATTGAGTGATTCTTACTCAAGATCCAAGATTGGCACTGGTTTGTTGGCCAAAGCCAAGACCTTTTTCCATTGCGGATGTGTTTGAATCATGAAGGCCTTGTTCCATATCGTATGTCTTGTCCAAGTTGTGATTTATTAGCCAAAGTCAAGATCACTTCTTATCCATCGACATCGATTACGAAGCTTTCCTAAGTCAATGGATCACGCTTAACTAGAATCATTAAGCTTGTTGTGCCAAAGCCAAGGCTTAGTTGATTTAGAGGAAAAAGGTTAGGAAAATATATTGGATATATTGGCATATATATTGTATATATGTTTCGGACTTGGATGTCCACCTACTTGATCTAGGAATTGGATGAGATCCAATTGATCTTAGAGATCTACCTAGTTAAGTATCATATAATTTGTTGGCCAAAGTCAAGATTGTGTGTTATTTAACGGGATCCTAGCCCACTAGGAAACTAGGTTTCCCGAGTACTCAATAGAGGGTTAGAGGCTAGCCGAAAAATAGTGGGAGGCAAGTATTAAATTTGCAATTTCATTTAGATACTTGCCAATACGTGCTCATTTCATTTTTCTTCATTATTTTATTATTAATATAGTAGTTGGACTAATATCAATGTTGTTTTAAACAAACAGTTAGACTGTATTCAAACTGTTTCATCTATAGTTGATTATATAATTGGATTATGATAATCAATATATTTGAATTTATTTAACCAAATAAAATTATAGTTGATTATATGGTTTGACTATTGTAATCATTATATACAATGTACCTGAAATCGTTGATTGAATAATTAGACTATTAGAATCAAGATAGACTGAAAGATTATCGTTTAAAACATAATCCTGGCTGAAAATGTTTTTAAACGGCTCCAATTTTCAGATTGGGAAAAACACCTTAGGATAGTCTTGAGAACCGATAAGTTACTTTATTTGATAAAATAACATCTCGGTCCTAAGCCCGGAGTTGAGCAAATAGTAGAGCATGATCTTTGAAAGATTCATGTGATGATAACTCTAGTGCTTAATCTGTTATCCTTGTCATAAAGATTCCTTAATTTCTTCATCAGAACTAAGGATTAGATCTTTATAGTATGATGTTGAAATTGAAGAATCTTCATAGATCTATACTTAGATCTTAGAAGTATAATTTGCAATAGAAAACTCTTGGAGAGTTAATGGCTATTCTCAAGGAGACAAAGCCAAAGTTTGCAAAACGGCAAGAAGCGCAAGACGTATTTTACTTCGACATCCTAGAAGGCCAAGGCTTGGATGAAGACTTCTGAGTTGTGAAAAAGGGAAACGTAAAATCATCTCAGTCTTCTAGGAAGACAAATGACATATACCAAGATGTCTACCTAAACTGTGGCAAACGGGGTCACTGGAAGCGTGACTTCCGTATGGACAAGGAAGACATTAAGGAAGTGAGGCCGGGTAAGGCTCTGACTTCAAGTATGTTTATCATAAACATGTTCACTATTAGTTTCAAAATTGGATTTTTGATACTATATGTGGTACATACATGAGATCGTTCCACGAATCGGAAACGGGACGAAAGTCGCTGTTTCAATCGTATAAATCTTAATTTTTGAACTATCCATGGGGCATGTACTTAAATTAAGAAACCGTTATAATGTACCTAGTTTGACTAGAAACATTATCTCTATATCGAGTATAACTCGTTGCGAGTACACCTTTATACTCTAGAACACTAAAGTGTTTTATTTTATAAAGATGATATTGAGATAATCACATTAGATGTAAATAACAGTATTTATATTTTGAATATAAACAAATCTCAAACATATAAGGTGACAAACAAATAGCTCAAACTGAATTAATCAGATGAGACTTATTTGTGGCATTGTTGTCTAGAACACATTAAACAAGACTCGTATGTCCACACTCTTGAAGAATGGGTACTAGGGCGGATTTGATTCTAACTCAAATGATTTCTACGAATCTAGTTTAATTAGGCAAAATGCCTAAAATACCTTTTACTTGGTAAAAGTGTAAGTGCCATCGATCAGTTAGCCCTCGTTCATGGCGGAGTAAGTGGGTCCATGTCTAGCTAGTCTATAGGTGGATATGAACAATTCGTAACCTTTACGGATGTGGCATCACGTTATGGTTATGTGTTTCTTTTGAAACACGAATCGGAAACTTTTGAGTAATTCAAAGAGTTTCGGCACGAAGTATACAAACAGATCGGTAATAGTATTAAAACATCACAATTTGACCGTGATGAAAATACTTAAGCAATAAATTTCTCGACTAATTGAAATGGTTTAGTATTCTTTCATAGTGGACTCTTCCCGGAACACCTCAATCCTGATAGTGTGTCCGAAAAGAGAAACTAAATTTTGTTGGACATGATAAGGTTAATCATGAGTCTCTCTAAGCTACCATTTTCCTTCAAAGGATACGTATTAAACAGTGCAATACTTATTTTGAATAAGGTTCCATAAAATTCTGTTAGACAAAATTCATATTAGATATGAACAGGAAAGAAACCGGGTTTTCTCATTCCTGAAAGATTTGGGTGTGTTGGGCATAAGTTTATATGATACCAAACTAGAACCCAAATCGGATAAGTGCCTTTATTGTAGGTTGTCCTAGGGAAACCAAAGTATAGTACTTATACATCTCACAAGAGAACAATGTAATTGTTGTTCACCATGCTGTTTTCCTAAAAGGAATACCTATATGCAATGGTAAGTGGAAGGAAAGTAAAACTCGATGAAAATCAGAGTAATACTATTCTGGGCACTGATTCAATAACGGAACACAAACAGTTCATCAAGGATGAAACTATACCAATAATCTTCGAATACACAAGAACCGCGTAGGTCTGAGAGAGTCAGAAAACAACCTGTGAGGTATGGGTTTCTGATCTCACCTTATAAAGATGTCAATCTTATTGAGGAATACGAACTGACTACGTATGAGGAAGTGATACAAGGTATCGACTACCTATTTGTGGCAAAGTGTCCGAAATGGATTCCATGTATACCAACCATGTTTGGACACTAGTTGATGTACCAGAAGGCATTGTGCCTATTGATACTAAAAGGTCTTCAAGGAAGACATTCATGGATGGAAACAAACAAATGTACAAAGCTAGGCTTGTACATAAAGGGTATCGTCATCAATATAATGTCGATTACGACGAAACCTTTTACCTGTTGCCATGGTTAAATCCATTTGAATAATACTTGCTAATGCTGCATGATTCATTTATGAAATATGGCAGCAGAACGTCAAGATCGTTTTCCTTAACGGAAACCTTTTGGAGGATGCTTACAACATCCTAACGGTTTTGTCGTACCAAAATAAACAAATAAGGCTTGCAAGTTAAATCGATCCATTTATGGATTGAAGCAAGCATTATGTTCTTGGAACTAATTTTTTGATGAAATCATAATTGTATATGATTTAATTCAAAACATATATGATTCTTGTGTATATAAGGAGGTTAGTGGGAGCACATTGACAATGAATGCCCTAAAGAATGATGATATATAATTTCTTGGAAATGACATTCCCATAATTACAATCGGTGAAAGCTTGGCTTTCATGAAAATTCTTCGTAGAATACTTGGGAGAGACAACTTTTTTTCTAGGAATAAGGATCTACTGGGATAGATCTAAAAGTTATTGGCACTCTCCAAGTACTCGTACATTGAAAGATATGTACGTGACCTGGTGTCTCATATGCTTTGAGCATATGGAGTAACAATCAGGCCAATCCAAGTGAAAGTCACTGGATTGATGTTAAGGACATCCTTAAGCATCTTAGATGAACTAAGGATGTTGTCTTAAACTATGGAGAATGAGAACTTGAAGTGATTGGGTTCACTACTGCAAGTTTCCATACCGATAAAAACGATTATAAGTCGTAATAAGGGTACTGTATAGTTTGAATAACTGACCAGTGAGCTGGAAATCTTCCCAGCAAGATATTGTTGCCGAATAAATAATAAAAGCAGAAATTTGCTGCAACTGTCGCAACAAAAGAAGCATTTTGGATCTAAATAATTCTAATTAGATTAGATATAGTTTTGTTAGCAGCTGAACTAGGCTACAACACAGGCTAAAGAATTAACGGTATCATCAACGATCTGACATGAACTTCAAATGGTTAATCTGATTCTTCGGATCATGCATCATGGTGATATGATGATCGAATAAATTGCATCAGATGATAACCTTTTAAATCCACTGACGAATGTTGTTTCTTAGCAGGAGTTTGAGCCACCCGTACGTAGTTCAGGCGTAAGACACCTGAGTGATTGGTTGTAGTCCAAGTGGGAGATTGTTGGACAATTATGACCCATAGCATCACTATTTGTACAGAACATGGTGTTGTTGTACAAATTAACTATGTGTAAAGGAAATTACTCTTTTATCATTTGTAATTGGATTACCGAGATATATATAAATGATAAAAGGTCCTTATGATTAGTTTCAGATTGAGATGATATGAGACAATATCAATCCACGAAGGTTTAATCATTAATAATCCCTAGTCGGAGTATTATCGAGATTGGACATCGATAATGCAGAATAGACTAGTATTGCACTTGTGCGCGTTGTGGGAGCATAACGACATAGTTCTCATATATTTAAGTATTGGATACTTATGCAAGTGTGATAGGAGGTTGTGTTTACCGATGGTATAGAAACAGCTTCGCTCTGGATAGACCCCTCGGAATTCCATTGGTAGTATATCTATGTGTCCATGGAAGTCCGAATCAGGGTAGGTGTATTTGGTCTTAACCTGAGACTTGCATCGTTAATACTTGCGACAATCAATATACTTTGGTTTTGGTCGTCCAGGGCTTTAACAGGTTCTGTGTACGCCTCTTCTGGGTATATTGAGAATCGTAGTGTATTGGGTGTGATGTCTAGATGGAAGTATCACTTCAGTTATAGTGGAGATGATGATCACGTAGGATACGAAACTAGTACTCTTTTGTACTGCAGTCATCGGGATAATATGACTAGGTCATGTTTATCCGATTATAGAGACTAGCTACCAGAGATCCGATATGTGCTTCGTACGAGGCAGACACAATTCCAGACCCAGGCCTAGCACGTGACATCCGATACTAGATCGTAATACGCAATACTACGTATACTACGCCTGATATAGATTATATATTCCTTTAAGAATATTTCTGAAGAATTGGGTAGGCACAGTGTTTTGCTAGAAGCCAACCATGTCTCGTAAATCGGTAAAAACATGGTAGTAGGTACGTACGTGTTCGGATAGTCTGACGACCAGATTTAATTCCAACATATCTGGGGATCATATGGGTCGCTTCCCAAAGATTCACCGATGACATATGACTCGAACATTATTAATCTGGGATTAATTATAATAGATAGAAAATTAATATGGGATTAATTGCGGAGATATTTTAGCTAGGATAAAATACTATTTAAAGAGATGGAACGATTAATTTGGAATTAATCGATAAAAAAATATATTCGATATATTAAACGGAATTGGATTTCGACATGAAATTAAAATTAGATTTTAATTTGGGCAAATGAGTTAATTTAGAATTAATTCGCTAGCGACGTGAATAGTAATTTTGCTAGACATAATTATTTAATTAAATTTTATTAATAACATCACAACGGAAAATTCATTAATTCAAAATTAGCGTACCCGAGCCCGGGAGTGTTTGCGGGCCCACTCGTATTTCGAATCAAGTGGGGCCCACAAGTCACATCAAGCGTCAAATCACTAGTCAATCATGTGATAGAAGTCACATCACTTTGAGTGAAGTGATGCTTGTCATCATTGATTGATGTGAATAGTGATAGATGTTGATGGTTGAGTATGAAACACTCAAGTGTGATGGCATGAAAGATATTTACTATTATTTTGGTATTTGAATTTAAATTTAGTGTATTAGATTACTAAAAAAACCATATACATCACACAATCTCATCTCTCTCTCTCACACACACATTCGGCCAAGGGCCTTCTTCCTCTCCTCTCACCATATTCAGCCTAGGGCCAATTTTCTTCTCCGAATCTTGTTTGGCCGAGAACATGAAGAAATGAAAGGGAAAATTTGTGGCAAGTTTTCCAATGTGCTAGCACACTAAAGAGGACATACAAATGTGATAGGGAAACCTTTCCCATGAGTATGGAATCACCAAATAAAGCTTGGAGCTTGAAGACATCACATGGAGCAAAATGGAGGGCATGGCCGAACCTAAGAGCTTCAAGGATGAAGAATTTTTGTTGTTCTTCGTATCGCAAATCCGATCAAAGTGAGAATTTTCGCTTCTTTAACTTTGATGTATTCACTTAATTTCTTACTTAATTAGATATTGGCAAACCTAGAAAACCCAATAGAGACTGGCCTTATGGGAGATTGATCTACGCGTCGGGAATGGGACACGAGTTACCGTTTTGGCCGTGGGCACTTTTGTTTTGGAACTGCCATCGGGGCATGTACTTGAACTTATAAACTGTTATTTTGTACCTAGTTTGACTAGGAATATTATTTCTGTATCTATGTTAACCCAATGCGGGTATACTTTTGTATTTAGAAACAATAGGTGTTTTATGTATAAAAATGATATAGAAATTTGCACAGCTGATGCAAATAATGGTCTTTTTTTTAATATAAATCAATCCCAACCATATAATGTAACAATCAAAAGGCTTAAAGTAAGTAACAAAGATGAAACTTATATGTGGCATTGTCGTCTGGGACACATAAACAAGACACGTATATCCACACTTTCAAAGAGTGGGTACTTGGACAGATTTGATCCAAATTCATATGACGTCTGTGAATCTTGTTTACTAGGCAAAATGCCTAAAACACCTTTTAGCGGAAATGGTGCACGTGCCACCGAACTGTTAGCCCTCGTTCATAGTGACGTATGTGGGCCCATGTCTAGCCTGGCTAGAGGTGGATATGAATACTTCGTAACCTTTACGGAAGATGCATCGTGTTATGGTTATGTGTATCTTATGAGACACAAGTCGGAAACCTTTGAGAAATTCAAAGAGTTTCGTCACGAAGTTGAAAAATAGACCGTAAAATTATTAAGACAACACGGTCGGACCGTGGTGGTGAATACTTGAGCAATGATTTTCTTGATTACTTGAAAGAATATGGTATTCTTTCACAGTGGACTCCTCCTGGAACACCACAATTAAACGGTTTGTTCGAACGGAGAAACTGAACTTTGTTGGACATGGTAAGGTCTATGATGAGTCGCACAGAGCTACCTATTTCCTTCTAGGGATATGCATTGGACAGTGCAATACTTATTTTGAATAAGGTTCCGTCAAAGTCTGTTCTACAGACTCCGTATGAGATATGGACAGGAAAGAAACTGGATTTCTTATTCCTGGAGATTTGGGGTCGCTGGGCATACGTCAAATGTTTGGAAGGTACCAAACTTGAACCCAAATCAGATAAATGCCTATTCGTAGGATATCCTAGGGAAACCAAAGGATATTACTTCTATCACCCACAAGAGAACAAAGTATTTGTTGCTCTATATGCGGCTTTCCTTGAGAAGGAATTCCTAAATGCAGTGATTAATGGGAGGAAAGTAGAACTCGATGAAAATCTGAGTGATACTGTTCCGGGCACAGAATCCTTAACGGAATAAGAACAGTCCATCAGGGATGAAACTGTACCATAATCTTTGAATACACAAGAGCCGCGTTGGTTGGAGAGAGTCAGAAAACAACCTAAGAGGTATAGGTTTCTGATCTCACCTCATGTAAATATTAATCTTATTGAGGATAACGAACCGACTACGTATAAGGAAGCGATACAAGATATCGATTCCTCTTTATGGCAAGAGGCCATGAAGTCCGAAATGGATTCCATGTACACCAACCAAGTTTGGACACTGGTTGATGCACCAGAAAGCATAAAGCCTATTGGTTGCAAATGAGTATTCAAAAAGAAGACCGACATGGATGGCAACGTACAAACGTACAAGGCTAGGCTTGTAGTGACGGGGTATCTTCAACGATATGGTGTCGATTACGATGAAAATTTTTCACTCGTTGCCTTGATTAAATCCATTCGGATAATGCTTGCTATTGCTACATATTTCGATTACGAGATATGTCAAATGGACGTCAAAATCACTTTCCTTAACGGAAACCTTTTGGAGAATTTTTATATGCAACAGCCTGATGGATTTGTCGTACCAAGACTTGCAAACAAGGTTTGTAAGTTAAATCGATCCATTTATGGATTGAAGCAAGCATCGCGTTCTTGGAACCAACATTTTGATGAGATCATAAAAGAATATGATTTCATTCAAAGCGAGGATGATCCTTGTGTATATAAGAAGGTTAGTTGGAGCTCACTGACATTCATTGTCCTTTACGTTGATGATGTATTACTTAACGGAAATGACATTCCCATGTTAACATCGTTGAAAGCTTGGCTTTCATTAAAATTCTCCATGAAAGATCTAGGAGAAGCAGCCTTTATTCTAGGAATATAGATCTATCGGGATAGATCTAGAAAGCTACTTGGACTATCCCATAGCACGTACATTGACAAAGTATTGAAGAGATTCAACATAGATCGGTCCAAGAGGGGACTATTACTAGTGTCACATGGTGTCACTCTATCTAAGGACATGTGTCCTAAAACTCAAGATGAGAGAGACAGCATGAGTCGGATATCGTTTGCCACGGTAGTCGGATCGATCATGTATGCCATGATATGTACGCGACCTATTGTCTCCTATACTTTGAGCATGTGTAGTCGCTATCAGGTCGATCCAGGTGAAGGTCACTGGATGGCGATTAAGAATATCCTTAATTATATTAGACGAACTAAGGATGCTTTCTTAATCTCTGGAGATGAAGAACTTGAGGTAACTGTGTATACCGATGCAAGTTTCTAAACCGACAAAGACGACTGCAAGTCGCAATCCGGGTATATATTTTGTTTCAACAACGGAGCAGTAAGCTGGAAATCTTCCAAGCAAGAGACTATTGCCGATTCAACAACAGAAGCGGAGTATATTGCTGCAGCTGAAGCAGCAAAAGAGGCAGTTTGGATCCGAAAATACCTAATTGGATTTGGAGTAGTTCCGTTAGCAGCTGAGCCTGTTCCATTATATTGTGACAATAATGGGGCTATAGCACAGGCTAAGGAACCGCAGTCTCATCAACGATCTAAGCATGTTCTTCGACGTTTTCATCTGAGTCGTGAGATCATACATCGTGATGATGTGAAGATCGAGAAGGTCGCATCAGAGGACAACATGGCAGATCCGCTGACGAAAGCTATTCCTCAGCGAAAGTTTGAGCGACATGTACATAGTTCAGGTGTTAGATGCTTTAGTGACTGGGTATAGGCCAAGTGGGAGATTGTTAGACAGTTATGACCCATAGCGTCACTATTTGTAAAAGACATTGTCGTTTTTACACAAATTAACTTTGTGACAATGGAAATTGCCTTTTATCATTTTGTAATTTTATTTACTTTGATATATAAATGATAAAAAAATGATTAGTTTCGGATTGATAAGATATGAGACAGTATCAATCCATAACGGTTTAATCATTAAACATCCCTAGTCGTAGTATTATTGAGACTGGACATCGATAATGTGGAATAGACTAGTCTTGCACTTGTGCATGTTATGGAAGCGTAACAACATAGTTCTCATATATTTAATATTGGATACTTATGTAAGTGTGATAGGAGGTTGTGTTTACCGATGGTACGGAAACAGCTTCACTCCGGATAGACCCCACGGAATCTCATTGGTAGTATGATTGTGTGTCTATGGGAATCCGAATCAGGGTATGTGTATTTGGTCTTAACCTAAGACTTACATTGCTAGTACTTGCGACAATCAATATGCTTTGGTTTTGGTCGTCCAGGACTTTAACAGGTTCTGTGTACGCCTCTTCTGGGTTTATTGAGAATCATAGTGTATTGGATATGATGTCAAGACGGAAGTATCACTTCAGTCATATGGAGATGATGATCACGCATGGATACAGAACTGGTACTCTAAGGGTTACAACTATTGGGATAATATGACTAAGTCGTGATTATCCGATTAAAGAGACTAGTTGCTTGTAATCCGATATATGCTTCGTATGGGGCAGATACTATTTCAGCCACAGGCCTTGCATGTGATATCTGATACTGGATCGCAATACAAAATACTACGTATACTACGCCTGACAAAGATTATATATTCCATTAAGAATATTTCTGGAGAATTAGGTAGGCACGACGCTTTGCTAGAAGCCAACCCTGTCTCGTAAATTGGTAAAAATGTAGTACGAGGTACGTACGTGTTCGGATAGTCCGATGACCAAATTTACTACCAACATATCCAGGGATCTCTTGGGTCAGTTCCTGAAGATTCACCGATGACGTCTGATTCGAACATAATTAACCTTGGATTAATTACGGAGAGCTTATATTTAGGATATAATACTATTTAAAGAGAGAGAAAGATTAATTCGGAATTAATCGATAAAATAATATATTCGATATATTAAACGAAATTAGATTTCGACATGGAATTAAAATTAGATTTTAATTCGGGCAAATGAATTAATTTAGAATTAATTCGATAGCGACGTGAATAGTAATTTTACTTGACATTATTATTTAATTAAATTTGATTTAATTACGTCGCAACGGAAAATTTGTTAATTCAGATTAGCGAACCCGAGCCAGGGAGTGTTTACGGGCTCACTCGAATTTCGAATCAAGTGGGGCCCATATGTCACATCACTTGTCACTTTAAAGTGATGGATTTTGGTGATGTTGGTGATAACTTATATGACACACCAAGTTGTGTAAGAGATGTGATTGACTTATACCAAATATTTGGTATATCTAATTTTGATTTTTGAAATACAAAACAAGTCAACTCACTTCACTTGCCACTCTCTCATTCACGCCACTTCAAGGAAGAAAACACTCTCTCCCATTTCTCTCTTCTTTGGCCGAAACTAAGGGAAGAAGAAGAAGAAGAAGAAGAAAATTTGTTTCAAATTTTCAAGAGAGCTAGCACTCAAAGGAATCTTTCAAGGTGATAGGAAAACCATCCCAAAAACTTGTAATCTAGATAAAAGACATGGAGCTTGTAGATCAACATTCAAAGAGGACCTTGGTAGAATTCATGAAGCAAATTTTTTGTTCTCAACACTTCCATAATCCGATCAAAGTGAGTATGATTCCGCCATATCTCTTTTTGTATTCACATGTTTTTATGCTTAAATTGATCTTGGGATTACCTTAGGAACCAACAGAAAGGAGGTTGTTTTTCACACGGTAAAACATGGCAGTTTTTGGGCTGTGTTTCATGGTAAAATAGGGAAGTTTTCAGGCTGTGTTTCACAGTGGTTGTTGTTCACGGAATTAGGAAGGCTGTATGGGGGTTGTTGTTCATGGTAGTGGAGACTGTATGAGGATTGTTGGTCACCACAATGGAGGGCTGTTTTCTTTATCTCTTAGGCATGAATGTGCTAGGGGCGAAGGGTTTGGTTTGTGCTCCTTTTTATAAGAAAGGCTTAGGGCTTTCCTTGTACGGTAAGGGAATGAATCATGCAATTATGGAGGATATCCTCTAATTAGTGTGTTACAAGGAAATGATCTCTCTAATTTATGGAGGTGATTTGTTTTAGTTTAGGATAGGGATTTATGGGATTGGATTTGATTTCTTTAATTAGGGAAGGTGATTTAATTTGATTTCTTTAATTTGAAGGTGATTTGATTTGATTTTGACAGGTGTTTAATGTGTTAATTATTATTTTGGAGGGATTTAGTGGGCTTGGGCGTGAATTAGAAGGCTTATGGGTGTATGGTTTGTTCTTTTTGGTGGGCTTGGTGTATGGCTTGGTGGTGTGTGGGCTTGGGTGTGTTGGCTTGGTATAGGTTGCGAGGTTTTGGCCCGAGGATAAATTTCAAAATAGAGGTCAACGAGCGAACCCGAATCTAAGCAAACAAATTAAGTCTAACAAGGTATTGATTTCTGACTTTTCCCTTCTGATATTCGTTTCCCGCTACTTCCGCAACTTAAAGGGTAGTGCCTCCATGTGAGACTCATCATCAAAACTTATATGTAAAAATACAGTGCCTACATCTACTTCTGCTAATACCCGCATGGACTGTATCTCAACTTCCACCGGCAATACTACTTCCATCCCGTAGACCAAAGAGTAAGGCGTGGCTCCCGTTGTTGTTCTCACAGAAGTTTTGTACCCCCACAGGGCGTACGGTAGTTTGTCAGCCCAATCTTTATAGTTTTCCGTCATTTTTGGCTAATATCTTCTTTATTTTCTTATTAGCTGTGTCGACTGCCCCATTTGCCTGCGGTTTGTAAGGTGACGACTTATGATGTCCTATCCCGTACTTCTATAGCATTGCCTTCGTTTCTCCTTGAAAATTGACTTCGTTGTCTGTTACTATGTGATGCGGCATCCCGTATCGATAAATGATGTTCCAAGCTATGAACTTTTCCATCTGCTTTGCTGTAACGTTACGAAATGACTCGGCTTCCACCTATTTTAAAAAGTAGTCTACTCCCACTACTATGAAATGATGTCCATTCGATGCATGCAGTCGAATTTCTCCAATCATGTCAATTTCCCATGCTGAGAAATGCCACAGTTCTAACAGTCCATTCGATGCATGCGATCGAATGTTTCACACCAGTTTTGTGCAGTTAGCTTCAGTGGTCGACCAGTAGAAGCATTGTTTTACTATCTTACGAGATAAATTCAATCCGTTCATGTGTGGTCCACATACTCCGGTGTGTACTTCTTATGTTGCCTTCTAAGCCTCTTCTTCCTTTAAATAATTCAGCTGGATGCCATTCGCTTGTCTGTTGTATATTTCTCCCTTCAAACTCACATACTGAGAAGCCAACTTCTGGATGGCTATCCTGTGCTTTCTGCTTGCTTCTTTTGGAAGTTCCCCGCGTTCTAAATATTGTTGAATATCTTAGTACCAGGGTTTCCCATCGCCGACCTCCACTTCCAAGATTCTTTCTATCTCGTAAACAGGTCAACTTACCGTTGCCAACACTAAAGGTCTCATCACCAACTTCTCTAGATTTTCCCAAGTTGCGGCTAGTGTAGCTAAAGCGTCCGCCATTTGGTTCTCTTCTCATGGCAAGTGCTGGAACTTACAATCGGGGAGGGCCTGTGCCAGACTCCTCAGGTGGAATAATTAGGGTTTCAACCGTTCTTCCTTCAATTCCCATTCTCCTTGCATCTGTCAGACTACTAACATCGAGTCTCTGTAGACCTCCACGTTCTTAGCCTTCAAGGTTATCAATGTTGTCACTCCGAAGGCACAAGCTTCATACTCAGCCATGTTGTTGGTTACTCTGAACGTCAACCTCTTGGCCATAGACAGTGTTTCTCTTTCAGGGGTTACTGTCACAATCCCTATTACGGTTCCTTTGTAGTTTACCGCTCTGTCGAAATATATCTTCCATCCTTGGACCGTTATTGCTTGGATCTCCTCGTTTGGGAATACAAACTTGTATTGGTCTCCTTCTATGGGTTGCAATGCTATGAATTCTGCTAAGGCTCGACCTTTGATTACTTTAGAAGTGAGGTACTCAATATCAAACTTTGTCAGAAACACCAACCATCTGCCTAACTTCCCTACTAGCGAAAGCATCGAATGCAGATACTTCAAGGGATTCTACTTTGCTACCACTTGGATCTTGTACGATCAGAAGTAATGATGCTGTTTTCTGGATGCCCACAATAGTGCCAAATAGATCTTCTCTACTTCTTGATGGCGGGCTTCGTATGGAAGCATCTTCTTACTAAGGTAGTAGACTATATGCTCTACCCTCGTGTCATCTGCTTGTACCATCATCGCCCCCAGCGCTTCAGGTTCTATGGCCAAATACAGTACCAAAGGTTTGCCCGGTCTTGGAGGTTTCAAGACATGAGGTTTCACCAAGTATTCTTAGATCTTGTTGAAGGCTTCTTGTCATTGTTCATTCCACTTCACTGGCTGGTCCTTCCATAGTAGCATGAAGATAGGCTCGCATACTAACGTCAGCTTGGTGATGAATTGATTGATATACTAGATTTACTCAAGGAATGCTTTAACTTCTTTTTCTGTCTCCAGTGTAGGCATTTCGGTAATCGCTTTGATCTTCTTAGGGTCTACTTCTATTCCTCCCATTCCCACGGTGTGCCCTAGCAGCTTGTATGACGTTACCCCGAACACATACTTCTTCGGATTTAGTCGCAGGTTGTATTTGTCGACTCGTTCAAGGAACTTCTCCAGTGCCTCTATGTGTCTGTTTCTTGTCTCTGACTTCACCATCATTTCATCCATATATACCTCAATCTCCTTATGCATCAAGTCGTGGAATAATATAGTGGCCATCGGTTGATAAGTAGCTTCTGCATTCTTAAGTCCAAACGGCATCACCTGATAACAATACGTACCCCACTTCGTGACAAACATCGTCTTATGCTTTTCTTCTTCGGCGATAAGAACCTGATTATATCCTGAGAACCCATCTGTGATCGAGTACATGGCAGATAAAGTCGCACTATCGACCAGTATGTCTATATGGGGTAAAGGAAAATCATCATTTGGGCAAGCTTTGTTAAGATCTCTATAATCCACGGACATTCTGACATTCTAATCTTTCTTCGGTACTGGCACAATATTTGCCAACCACACGGGGTACTTCACTACTTCTAGAAATCTCATATCTATCTGTTTCTTGACTTCTTCTCTAACTTTCTCGGCATATTCCGGTCTCATCCTTCGAAGCTTTTGTTTTACTGGCCTCATGTTTGGACAAGTCGGTATCATGTGTTGGGTGATGCTTCTGTCTACTCTGGGCATGTCCTCATAGGACCAAGCTAATACTTTGGCATATTTGACTAACATCTCCTCTAATTTCCTCCGCTCCTTAGAGGTAACCTCACTTGCAATTAGAATCTCCTTGGGGCTTTCAGGCGTACCAAGGTTAAATGTGTTCGTTTTGGTTGAGTTGATGTCAAATATACTCAAGTCGTGCAAATTGAAAGGAAGAGACTTAGAAAAGTAAGCGAAATGAATGTCTTTATTATTAGCGAATACAGAAGTACACTCCAATAAATCAGGGAGATAAATATTTTCTTCATCCATAGACGCTTCATCCTCCACAGCCGGGTTTTCTTCAATCTCTTTGCTCCCCTCGAGAGTCAGGCTCTCCAGCTGCATTAACTCCTCCTCTCACTTGTCTTCCTCCTTTGTAACTTCTTCTACCAGTGGTTTCTCACCCACCACATCTTGGAAGATCTCAAATCCTGGTACCATGACCTCGTTGACTTTCACTGGTTCAGGCTCTCCTTGGTACCCTGTGTCTTTCTCAAAATATTCTATCAGCTTTAAACCTTTCTTCTTAGTCTTCAGCTTATCCTCTTCGAATTTGTATCCTAAACCTCTTCTGGTGGTCCGCCCCTTGAAGTCGGGTAATACTCCCCTAACACCCGAATCTGTGCCAGAATCGAACTTCATCTTCTTCGTGATCTTGGCCAGCTTAGGATCCACCCACTCAAAGGTTGTTGACACTTAGAACCTCATGAAAGGTTATATCTCCAAGGCGGCCACAACATTGTCTACTTCAGCTCTGATAGTGACAATCTCTCCCCCATACAGAAACTTGATTACCTGATGCAGAGTGGAGGGCACGCCCCCAAGCTTGTGAAAACATTGCCTCCCCAATAACAAAGCAAAAGTGGTCAGGATATCAAGCACTGTGAACTCGACCTCATCCTCTATTGGGCGCACTTTGACCACTGCAATAAAAGTGCCCTCAACTCCTTGCTTGCTATCATCATATGCCTTGATGGCCATATTGGAGGGACTCAGATCTGTCGTCTTCATACCCAACCTCGATAAGATCTTTAAAGGGCACACATTGATAGATGAGCCATCATCCATCATTACACAAGATGTCTTCTTGCCCCTCACTTCAGCTCTTATGAATAGTGGCCTATTATGATTTCTTCCCTCCGCCGAAAGTTCCTCCTCAGAAAAAGTTATCGCCTACAAAGCTTACTTCTGCACCGATCCTACAAACATTGTAGGGTTGGCATCTTCCGATACTATTATCTTGCTCAAGGCCTCAACCATGGCACGCCTATGCTCTTAAGATGCGCACAACAACTCCCGAAATGCTCATCTGTGCTCGTGTCTTCTTCAACTGATGCAGCATACATCTCATTCAGTATTATCGATGTTCTCCACCACTTCTCTGCCTTCTACCAACACTTCATTGCCTTTCTCTACTGTATCATTGTAAAAAAGCCCATTGCGTGTCATTCCTTTCACCTCCTCCTCATCACTGCTTGAGAAATCTTCCCAGAAATTCTTCTCCTGCTCCATTTCATCCTCACTACTACTATCCCATATCCATAGGCAAAAGACTTGGTGGTCAAAGGTGTGGAGGACAAGGCTTTCAGGTAGGCCGGAGTTAATCATGTAGGTGGGGGTGGAACATAGTGATAGTTAGGAAGGGGGTTTCTGTGTGTATTGGGTTGCTCTTTTTTTGGGTTGGGTATCTTGTGGGAGTCAATGAGGTCTTAGATTTCATGTCTGAGGCGTGCGCAGTTGTTGGTGTCATGGCCTTTTTACCGGTGGTATTAGCAATACAGGTTCATATTGAGGTATGGTGGTGGAGGATTGGGGAGTGGTCTAGCTTCTAAGGGTTTGAGGAGTCCCTGTCTCTTCAACTTCTCAAGCACTTTAGATAAAGGCTTACCTAGGTTAGAAAAATGCCTGTTTCTGATGGCAGCAACCTCAGCAGAAATGGGCTTGGTTCCTGATGGTCCTCCAACGGTCCTCTTATTCATGTTGTAAAACTTCATATTCTCAACTAATTCCTCCTCAATGTCCATGACATTCTCCCTCATCTGTCGAAAATCACCAATCATAGAGGTCATCCACCTTAGCTTGCCATAAATTGAGAGCTTGGTGCCCTTGATGATCATCTTGATCTGGTCCTTTTCCGAGGGCCGAGTCCGCATCTTTAGGAATAGGCTTCTCCAGCGGTCTACATAATCCTTGAAGCTCTGCTCCGGCTTTTGTTTGGTATTCTCCAAGTCACGAAGTGATAAGTCGATCTCTAGATCCGTAACATACTAATTCAGAAAGGCCTCTGCCAATGCCCTCTAATCATCTTTGACTTTCCTCTCAAGACCGTGATACCATACCACAGGTGCCCCCTCAAGTGACATCCTGAACATTTTCTGAACTAGAAGTTCAACAAACCCACTGAACTCATCACAAAAACATATTGTCGGAGATAAACCCTCGGATCCCTATTCCCATTAAACTTTGCTATGTCAGGCATCTTAATCTCGGCCAGCAGCTGCTTCTCAAAAGTCATCACCTCATAGTCTAGCAAATCTTCATGCTTACCCCTCATCTTGCGGGTGACTGACTCTACCTGATCCCTGCATTTTTGCAACTCTGCCAGAGACCCGACTATCCTTCCCCGCGGCATACTCAGCCATGTCATCATAAAAAACAGGGATCTCATCACTCAACCTGTTCGGAGGTTCCTCACGCCTCTCATTCTCAAAGCCTCCCCCAGCATGGGGCACAACCATATTGGCCATAGCGGTGGTCAAAGCTTGCAACTGCTCGGTAAATTTAGTGAGACTAGTCTCCAGCTGATCCATACGAGATCCCTCGTTAACTGACTCGCTCATATCGGCTAGTGGTCTTTTGACGAGTCTTCCTTCTTCCCTAACCCAACGGGTATCTATGGTGGCTTTTAAAACTTTTAGTCTGGATGTATGCATGTGATGCATGGAATATACAAGCCCATCAAATTTTTTTATAAAAGTTGGCCCATTATCATTTTAAAGCATTCAACCATACTATTGTGAGGTGCAAACTTGTCCCATTTTAAAAAGACCCAACACGTTTACACTTTCGCGATAATGTGGCTGGATAACTTCAAATGATACGGGGCCCAAACAAAAAGTGGCCCATCGGTATTTTAGAAGCTTTTGGCCCAATTGCCATAAGGTACGAACCCATCCCAATTTAAATGGCCCAACAAGCTCATTCCTCATGATAAAAAGTCCAACTAAATCCAAATGATGATGGTCCCGAACACAAACATAAATGGATGGTTTCTATTGGTCATACAACCACGGTTCACATGCGGATTTATAGGGATATAGATAAAGGCTCTCGCCAGCGAAGGGTTGCCCACAACTAGGTCTCCCCACTCAAGGGTTCTTGAACAGGTGAGCGCACCTTTTTTATATGCTAAGGTACGTGCAAACGAGTGATGATATGTGAATGACTATTCAATGGATTTCTTATTGAAGATTCCCCAGAGGGAGGGTGGAGCGAACTCTCTTAAATACCCTTGCCTCTTAGGCTCTTATCGCATTGGTGACAGGAATAAACAATAGGTCCTCTAAATTAGTCCATCAAGGTAAGCTTCGAGTAAATGATTATCTAGGTGTCTTCACAACTTTTCCTTTCAGTTATAGAAAGGTAGTGAATAAAGGAAGACACCAAACCATTACCTAGCTCTAATAATGCCTTTAGTTAAACCCCTACAACCCAGTATAGACACAGTCAACTAAAGAAAAAATCACAAACATTACAAGACATTATTTCGAGGCCGATTCTCTATCCCCAGTGGAGTCACCAGACTGTAGGACATAGAAATCGGTGACCTTGCTCCAGGCCGTAGCCCGGTTGGGAGTAAGGAGTAGCACGCGGGGGACTAAACCGGAGAACAAAGGAGTCACCACCCAGTGTGAACTGGGAAATAATTTAAGGCATACAACATATATCTAAGTTTGCATACAACCTATATCTAAGTTCGCATACAACCTATATCTAAGTTTGCATAAGACCTATATCTAAGTTTGCATACATAAAAGCAAGTCGGAATTACGGCAAGCACACAATCTCATGAACACATTAAATTGATAAACGCTGAAATATAAGTAAAAAATCTTCTAAACATAAATATTAAAGAGAGATAATCAAATTCCTAACGTGAAAGAACTAACTAAATCATGCAAGGAAATAACATATTATTTCTAATAAACAATGGATAAACACAAGATTAGATGAAACGAAATATGTGCATTTCTCAATCGGTACGTGGAATTATATCCCAAGTACGGACCGCACTAACGTCCATTCGGATTCGGCTATGGAATTTACCTTTGGGTTTTAATCTGATATACCGCGAGAGATAACACAAAATCATTCATCCAATAGCCACAACATACATAAATCAACAATACACATGCAAAGAAATACTAATAAATAATAAAAAAAAAAAGAATGGGAATAAATAAAAGGGTGCCCTCATGTCTTACCTTTTAAGTCGCTTCTTGAAAGTGCGTTACGCGGCCATCGAAATGGTTAATGCTCCGTAACTTTGCCGATTCACCGATTCAAATTTTTCCTTCGTTGCCTCACAGCTTTGAACTGCTGTTTTGCTACTGTTTTTACTGTTGTTTTTGCTGATGTTTCTGCAGTTTTTAGAGTGTAATTTTTTTGGTGGTTTGGTGCATTTTACGTGAATTAGGGGGCTGTTTGGGGACTGTTTTATGGTGGTTCAGGTTTGTTTCTTCACACCTTTGTAATATCTGTTCTAGATTCAGCAAACAATGATCAAAAGAATCTCCAAGCACAGAAAATTCATCCATGAAAACCTCCATACTCTGCTCCAGCATGTCTGAGAAGATGGCCATCATGCAACGCTGAAATGTGGCAGGGGCATTACAAGATCCAAATGGCATCCTACGGAAAGCAAAAGTACCATAGGGACATGTAAAAGTGGTTTTCTCCTGATCTTCTGGGGCGATGGAAATCTGATTGTATCCTGAGTATCCATCCAGTAAGCAATAGAACTCATGTCCTACCAATTTATCCAGCATCTGATCAATGAATGGCAGTGGAAAATGATCATTCCTCGTGGCTTTGTTCAACTTTCTGTAGTCCATACATACTCTCCATCCAGTCACCGTTCTTGTTAGGATTAGTTCATTCTTTTCATTGATAACCACAGTAATTCCTCCTTTCTTCGGTACACATTGCATAGGACTTACCCAACTACTGTCTGAGATAGGATAAATGATGCCAGCATCCAACCATTTGATGATTTATTTCTTCACAACTTCCTTCATGATTGGATTGAGTCTCCGTTGATGTTCTACTGTGGGTTTATACTCATCGTTCATCAGGATCTTGTGCATGCAGAATGATGGACTAATGCCTCAAATGTCTACTATAGTCCAGCCTATGGCTTTCTTGTGCTCTCGTATACTCTTAATAACTTTTCTTCCTGCTCCAATGTTAGAGAAGATGAAATAATAACAGGTAATTCAGAAGATTTTCCAAGAAATGCATACCTGAGATGACTCGGAAGTAACTTCAGCTCCAACTATGGTGGTTCTTCAATCTAAGGCTTGATCCGGTCTTTCTTCGGTAGTTCTAAACTCTCTATTGGTTGTGTCACTTTGAAAAGAAAAGGCTTGTCAAGATAGTTGATACATTCCAGAATTTCAGCATCTAACTCAGTTTCAGTCATGTTAGTGATGCAAGCTACAAGTTTGTCCATAGGAACTGTATCAGTATCATGAATGATACTATCAATAACATCAATTCTGAAACATTCTTCCTCTTTTTGTTCACTCGGGAATTTCATGGCTTTGAAAACATTAAATGTAACTTCTTGGTCCTGAACTTTCATGGTCAGTTCTCATTTTTGTACATCAATCACAGTTCGACCTGTTGCTAAGAATGGTCTCCCAAGGATGATTGGCACATCTTTGTCTTCATCCATGTCAAGGATAATGAAGTCTGCTGGGAGAATGAGTTTATCAACTTTGACTAGCACATCTTCAATGACTCCTCTTGGAAATACAAACGTTCGATCAGCAAGTTGTAGTGAGACTGAGGTAGGCATTGCTTCTCTAATTTGCAGTTTCCTGTAAATAGAAAAAGGCATTAAATTAACACTTGCACCTAAATCACATAAAGCCTTACCGAAGTTATGTTCTCCTATGATGCAAGGAATGGTGAAACTTCCAGGATCCTTCAACTTTGGGGGAAGTTTTCTCTGAATGATGGCGTTGTATTCTTCTGATAATGCTATTATCGCATAATCTCCTAATCTCCATTTTCGTGAAAGAATGTATTTCATGAATTTAGTATAACTGGGCATTTATTCCAAAGCTTCTGCAAAAGGGATGTTGATGTGCAGCTTTTTGAAAATCTCCAAGAATCGAGCAAACTACTTGCCAGTTTGCTTTTCTGAAAACGCTGAGGAAAAGGTGGAGGTGGAGTGATCTGTTCTTTTTCCTTTGCTTATTTTTCCTTTGCTTTTATTTCCTCCATCTGTTTCTCTGCTTCTTTTGGAACATCTTCAACGGTTGCCTTGATTCCAACATCTTTGTTGATTTCAGTACCACTTTTCAAGGTGATGGCTTGACATTGCTCCTTTCCTCGGTTCCTTGGATTTGGTTCTGTATTACTGGGAAGATTTCCTGGTGGTCTGTAACTCTGAGCATTGGCTGGTTGTCAAATTTGATTCTCTAGTGCTTTGATGGAAGCAGATTGGCTTTGAAATATGGCATCATATGCTGCTTGTTGCTTTTTGAACATCTCTGCAATCCAATCTTTCATTTCTGGGACTTTTTCAAACTGATGGCTTTTGTTCTATTGCTGGAATCCAGGTGGTGGATAGTTCTTTTGCCCTAAATTGTTGCTCCATGAGAAATTGGAATGATTCCTCCACACTGGATTGTAGGTGTTGTAATATGGATTGTTCCCCTGTTTGTTGAAATTATTGACATAATTCACCATTTCTTCAAGTTGATTTTGTTCTGGTGCTTCTCCATATGGTGAACTTGTGGTTCCTTTGTTGCTTTGCATGCCGAGAGTCTCCATAAATTTGCATATTTGATCCAATTTGCAACTGACTGCTGTATTGGCTCCAACCTCATAAATTCTAGCAATTTGTTGAATCATTCTTCTTTCTGTTGGCCACAAGGAATTGTTGTTGGCCATTTCTTCGATTAGGTCCCAAGCTTGATCTTCTCCTTTTGCCATTAATGCTCCTCCAGCAGCAGCATCAATTATGGTTCTCATTATTCCAGAAAGTCCATTATAGAATGTTTGGACTTGAAGCTATTTTGGAATCTCATGGTGAGGACATTTCCGGAGAAAATCTTTGTACCTTTCCCAAGCTTCATAGAGAGTTTCTGATTCTTGTTGTACAAAGGATGTGATGTCATTCCTTAGTTTTCCAGTTCTGGTTGGTGGAAAGTACTTTGCAAGAAATTTGGTGGCTAAAGTTTTCCAAGTTCTGATGGAACCTGCTGGAAGTGAATGTAGCCAATCTTTAGCTCTGTCTTTCAAGGAGTATGGAAAAATACGCAGTCTCATTACTTCAACAGCTTCTGGTTGTAATTGAAAGTGCCGTAAACTTCCAGGAAGTTGTTGATGTAGGTATTAGGATCTTCAGTCGTTTTCCCCCCAAATTGCACTGATTGCTGAATCATCTGAATGCAAGTTTTAATGTCGCCTGCATTTGCTGGTAAATGAGGAAGTACAATACATGAAATAAGCCATCAACCACTGGAATGGTTTTGTCTCGAATGGGAATTGGTGGTGCAACCTCCAAAGGTTCAGGTTCCATGTTAACAATTGCTTCTTGGCCTTGTCCTCTTTACCTTCTCAACTGTCTGATGGTTCTTTCAATTTATGGGTCAAGCGGTCATAGTTCAAAGCTTCTGGTTCGTCTCATTAAGATTCTGATAACCTGAAACACAATAAAATGAAAACAATAAGTAAAAAGAAAAATAGATACAAGTAATGTATCTAACCTCAAAACTAATAATAAAAGATAAAGAAGTCCCCGGCAGCGACGCCAAAAACTTGACCGGCGTAAACACACACGTATAACACAAGCGCACGTATCGTTCAAGTAGTATAAAAATATCGATCCCATGAGGACTTAATTCCTACTGTTGTTATTAATCGTTGATACTATTTATTTACAAATATCTAATTGAGGGAGAAGTGAATTGATTGCTTGAATGATTTGATTTGTAGATTTGCTAAATAAATAAAAAGTCAAAAGAAAATACTAAGGAAAATAAAAGACTCAAAGATCTAGGGTTGTGAATCTTTCTAATATCTTTAAAAAGATGAAGTGATTATTTTATGTTTGTGTAATAAATCAGTTTACTAACCTGGAACACGAATTTATGCGAAAGCATCTGTCGATGGTCAGACATAAATACCCAGTTTAATCTAATTGAATCATATGTCTATGTCAATTAAATTACCTTGATTCATTAAGTTTAAGTTCCAATTATGGCTACCCTCGCCCGACAGGTATATGTCTATCATGTAAGGAAATCTATTAAACGGTTATCTATCCTCAAAGAAGATCGTGGGCTATTAAGTCAAAGGTTGAAACCTAAAATCCCTATGTCTAGTTCATTTTAGATTTACCACATCAATCTTATTGGTGATCAAACAACAAGAAGCATTTAAGACTTAATAAGTAAACCTTTAAATTACTCAAATTATAAAATAACCTCTTATAAACCGGTGATATTAGATTTCATCACAACCTAGAAAACTAACTTAGTTACAACACATATTTAGGACAAGTAAGAAAAAGACATAAAAATTACTAAAAGGTAAATGCAGAAAAATAAATAAAATGCTAAGGTAAAAGGAATTAACTTATACTATTTACTATTTAGATATCTCATAATAATATAATATATAATCTTGTGATATTTTAAACCAACCGTCCGGAATGGCGGTATCCTGATTAAGTCAAATTCAAATATACCAGCCATAAGGCGGAACAGAAATATAAATTTAAATCAACCATCTAGAATGGCGGTATCCTCATTAAGTCAGGTTTAACCAGTTTAAATTGAATAATCAAGCGTCCGGAATGACGGTATCCTTTATTAATTCAGGTTTTAAATAGTTTATATATTATATTTTAAGGGAGATTAATCTAAATAGCAAAAGTAAAAGAATTACCTTATTACCTCAGCATGGAGAAGTTACCCCCTCATGGATGAATGAAAACTACTATTTATAGAAGAGAATTACTACTACAAATGTAAATAAAACTGAATAAAAGAAACTAAAGAAGAGAACTCTCAATTTATTTATAAGGATTTCTGATAATAAGGTACATTGAAACTAAGAAATTCAAAATCTATTTATAAGAAAAAAAATCCAATTTTTTTATTATTATTTTTCTGATTTTTTATTATTTTATTATTTTTTTTTGGATCACTGAATTTTCGACACGTGGCATGGTAGCTAAAAATAACGGCTCGTTGAATTTTTGACATGTGGCATGCGGTGCACGTTAGCAGATTGCTTGTGATGATGACACATGGCATGGTGCACGTTAGCAAAGTCAAACTTGGCAAATTTGACTTGTTGATCTGGCACATATTAGCAGTGTCCGGTGCATGTTAGAGGTCGGGATACCAAAAATTACCAAAATACCCTTTATGTCGGGACCCCCAAAATTACCAAAATACCATTTTTGCCAAATTTCACCAAATTTCACAATTTTGCTCCAAATCACCTCCACAATGTCCTGAAACTTTATTTATCTACAAAATAACACAAAACACATCAAAATAATCACAAAACTCAAGAAACTATACAAAATATTAAGTTAAATGAGTGGGAAATAATGATAGTTTTACCACTCATCAGAACACAAAACAAAGCTTGGAGCTTTCTATAAACATCAAATAATTTCAAATTCTTATCCTTTCATTGTATGTAATATTCTTGTTTTATTCACACAATATCATGACTTAGAGACCTTGGGCATGTCTAGGACACTAAAACTTATTACAAAGGAAATAAACTTACAACACTTGAAAAAAATGACCTTATGGTCTAAACTTACAGCACTTGAAAGAATACGACCTTATGGTCTTACATTTCCAATGCTAAAAATAATAGCCGGAAATTTAAGGATCAACGTAGCACATTCATCACATGAATCAAAAGTAAACATTCATTATATAAATATTAAAACCATTCATCTCATGAATCTATTTGTGCCTACTCATCACAACATGCATTTTAACAATCTATGTCTCATATAAATTATTAAAATATAAAATAAAAAGGGTTAAGAAAAATTTTCAACCATAATCTGTCGATGCCAATTGTAGGAAACGACTTTCCTTTGTGTGGTGGAAGTTATTTGTGGTGCACCGGGTACGGTATGGATCTTTAAAATCTTCTTTGCCTTCTCCCTTTGTTATATTAGCCAAGATCAATCCTTTGATGTCAAATGCTTGGATCAACCTATCGATCTTCCGAACTATGACTCAAAACCAACAAACCGAAATGTGGGCTCACTCACAAAGACCAAATCTCTAAACTATTTAGAGAATCAAAATGTCACAATGGTATTTGGCTTTTGGAATTTCAAATACTCTCACAACACTTGTGAATATTTGAAGTTCTTCTCTCTTTTCATTCTCATAACACTTGTGTGAATGAATGCAAAGTGTTAACCTTATGAAGTGAGAGAAATAGTGGAGATTATATTCTCTTATACAAGGCAACTAACTTGTCATTAAGCATCTAATTCTTTCTTGCAATGGCCAACACAAAATATGAATATCATACCAAAGAAAAAAATGATAAGTCAAAGACAATGACTTTGTCATTAAGCATCTAATGCTTTTTTTCAATGGCAAACACATAAATGTGGAGGTCATACCAAAGCATAAAATGAATTAGCTAATGACAAATATATTAGGTGTATGCATGCCACCTAATAGACATAATTACTTGGATAACATGGTAAGCCATATGGATTTGTCTCCATTGGTAAATAAAAATCAATATCTTAATAATGCTTTATTTACCTTCAATTATGTTGTCGTAATTATCTCATAATTATTACAAACTTTATTATCTCATAATCAAGACTTGATTATCTCATAGTGAAAGAATTCTAGAAAACATTAAGTTAAACTAATTTAACATAGTTTTCATTTGTGACAATAAATATTATTAATCTCATTAATAATATATAAATATAAAGTGAGCATATGATTAGACAGTCTAATTATATTAGGTTTGCTACAGTTAATCGAGCTAACACGAGGACTAAATGGACCTACGGTTCCGAGCTTCAATAATTATGAAATATTAATTAAGTTTTTTAATCAAATATTATGAGTTATCAACTCTGCATTATTCGACTAAAAACTCGAAGTTGAACTCCCGTTATCATAGACGGATAAAATAAAATTAACAAAATCGGTGTCGATCGATATAATCATTACATATGGATATAGCTCTTTATGAATATCTCATAAATAGAGCCGGGTCAAAAGTTCGTTAAACCCTCTAAATATTTTATCTCTTAAGCACCATTGATTCTGTAATGAACAATTAATTCATAACAATTATAAATATAAAATACTTTCATTCGTAATAAAAAATTGAGCACTCAAATTGTTCAATTCCCGAATCAACTCTTAAAAAATATATTCTTCTGCTTCTGGTAAGAATGGGTAAATTCCATATCTATGTAAAACGTTAACAGCTACACACCAAACCATATCCCCAAAATACGCAGTTATTGACCGGGAATGCAACTCCAACCTCACCATAGTAAATCAAAGGACATAGCCTGTCATGCAGGAGTTCGTAGTACACTCAGGATTAAGATCGAATCCAATATGACCATCTATTATATAAAATAAATTTATTTGGTTAATGGATATTAAAAGAAATTCGTATTTATCTAAGTCCAGTCCTAAATGATCTCATCATACAAGGTACATCCATTCCCATATCACTACATGAATGATCCTGGATCAAGTTCGTCATACAAGTATAGAATGGACCATACCTATAGATAAACCACAAACAAAGTACTCTCTTTGTTTGCTCTTCATGGACTATTTAGATTACTAACTCTATACTTAAATCCTCATGTGCATGAAACATACACTAAGTCTGAAGGTACAATAGTAATCAAGGTAAACAAGACAATTGAACAATATAGATATAAATCAAAATTTTTTTATAAAATGAATAATGCATTTATTATTATTACAATAATCAATTCTGTTTATAATACATGACGCTTCAGGACATAAATCCCAACATTGACTTGATTTAATTAGATTATATCAAAGTGGCAAACATTTAACTAATCCATTTCGTAATCATTATCTTAATTTAATTGGATTAAATCAAAGTGGTAGAGAATTGAGATTAGTCACACCTAAATATACATATTTGGACAAATTAGATTAACCCCAACTAAAAGTTGATTACGACTTTTATTAATTAAAAAATACTTATGTTTTGCTATAAATAGCAAGCTTTAGGAAGGTTTTAATTAAGCAAAGCAAAAGCTTGAGAAAGCTAAATACAAGCATGTATTAGAGAAATTAGCCTAAGTTACAGAAGTGTTTAGAGAAGCTTTGTGAGGTCTCTACAATATTTCGTCTAAGAGAAATCAAGATTGAAACTTGAGGTGAAGCTTGCTAACATTGGAATCAAGATTGGATCTTGGCATCAAGCTTACTATTCCTTGAAAGTTCTCCAAATATTTCAATAAAGAGAAGTAGATTGGATCTTTGAATCAACCTTGCTAGATAAGTTTGATCTTCTCTAAGAGCTATATTTTTATTAGTGAGACATATAATGTTGAATTATGTATTAGATACATAATGTTAAAATTAGGCTAATTAATTGTGTTAGGATGCTTTGGAAGTATAAACACAATATACTTGTAATTGAGTCAAAATAATTATGTTATACATAAATATAAAATAAGAGTTTGAAACTCTAGATTAAAGCTTAGGGTTATGGCTACTATTCTAGAATCACTTTACTACTTTTGGGTGACCTAGACCTATTGAAAAGTCACTTCATTGTGGTATTCTAATTTGGTTTGTATTTTGTATTAAAAATTTACGTAAGTGCGTATTTAGAATAATTTATGTTTTTGTGAAAATATTTGACATTTTGAAAAATTTAATTTTTATTCTATAACATTTGTTGATGTTGGTTTTGATGTTAAAAATTAATTTTGGGTGTTTTTGAATTGTTTAGGGAGAGTTGGAAGCATTTAGGGTAATAGATCCTAATTCCTTCAGCTCTTTGGAAATAGAGTTGAATGTAAAGTTTTTTTAAAGAAATTATATAAAAACAAAAGAAAATAAAATAAAAAAAAAAAGGTTATAGAAAAAAGGTGCATAGTATGCGTGCACAGTGCGTACATGCCCTACAGCTCATGCTTCACGCTTTACTTGTACTGATTTTATTTTCTCTCATTCTTGAGCTTCCAGACTCCAATTCACCCCTGATTTTTTCTATATACTCGTAATGGAATATAGTATTTCATTAAATATTTTAAAATTACACCCATGTTATATCAATGGATTATACCCATTGTCAATGTGCGGGGCACTTATTCGACCCTATGGGTTCCACATCCGCCCCAACAGATACATCCGAATATTTAACTGTAAACTTGAAATTTGAGGATTTTCACCAGAAGGTCTTACTGAGATTTTGAGGCCACATAAGACTCCAAACGATCCCATGAATATGCTAAAATCGATGAAATTTCTATCAGAGTTACTATTCACCTTGGGTCACTATTCATTCAAATCTTTCTTTCTCGTTTCACGTGCAACCATGAATGGAATGAAAAATCTGTCATGGCCAACTTGTAGTACTCTTATAGAGCTTCCATTTAATCCTCTCTCTTTCTCGCTGTCGGTGATGATATGGGGCCGCCGTTGGCCACCTTCAGACGAGGGGTGACTGGCGCACCCAATCGGGCTGTCTGTCGGCCGATGGTGGCTGGCTAGCCGACCAACGAGCCTCATGAAGCATGATGTCATTTTAGGAGAGAGGAGGTCAGGTGGATGTGTTTGAGAAGTTTTTTATTTTTTTGAAATTATGGAAAGTTGAGGGTATTTATAGAGAAATTCTAAAAATTTATGTTTAGACCTTGCAAAATTGGAAGCAGGCCCTCATCATGGGCTTTCACGAAAATTTATATTTACGAAGCCCTTCTGATATAAATGTCGAAAAATATTCAACACGAAAGTTGTTCGTCTCGGAAAAACGAGTCTGATGGATCATGAATCATCTCAATCAAAGTTTTTTTGTAATTTTTATAGCTGAAACAATAAATATTTACGAGTATAACGATATAATCGGAAATCGCGTATTTGTTCTCAGAACCACAAGTTTCCCAATGTAATGAAGCTTCACTTAAAATATTATGTTCTATTTTCCAACACATAAAATTTGATTTTTGAATACCATCTTGTTCCAAATCTTTAACTTTAATTCAGAAATATTTTATAATTGCTCCGAAAATTGCGGGATATTACATCCTCCCCCCTTATAAAAATTCATCTTCGAAATTTGTCCATCCTTATATCTGATAATTCAAAACCGGAAACATGTACGTTATAATTTTACTTGTATTCGGGAATCCTCTCACTTTACACATTCTCAAAAGTCATGTATCTCATAGGTGATTCCTAATAGTTGGATGTACACACCACCGACAATATAAATCTCCTTGAGTCAAGTAGCATATGTGATCCTTTGACTATATGATACTATTGATTTCGTGTGTGATCCTCCTCACTTTGATGCCATATATATCAGAGACCTTTCATGGTCTGACCACTAGATGTTCATTAGGTATGAACCGATGCACTGGTTAATCAAGTGCATATCAAGATAGAATCTGTCGGCTCGTATGTATACCATACGAGGTTTAGGTACTCATATGAGTAAGTCCTGGTTCTTAAGACTTTGACCAAAGTTGATCACTTAGGGTGGATCCCATGTATCAGAAATGATATTATGATTAGTTGTAAAAAATCATTGCCATGTCGGCAATTTGAGATGTGTGCCTAAGAAACTTGAAAGTGTAATCTATGTTTCCTAAGCACAACTCAGATAGCCTACATCGGAGGGATTGTTAAACATATGCGATGGCCTCGACTTGTATAGTTCAGAAAGATCGTTCATGTTCTTTGCGAATTTAGAGGTGGTCGAATTGTTCATGAGTTAGTTTATCATGGGATTCTATTTTGGTTTGTGTTTTGATTCAAAACAATACATATATTTATTTAAAATACATGTATTTGTTACATAATATATGATGAAGTTGATTTTGATATTAAAATTATTTTGGCTATTTTTTAAAGTGTTTAAGGAGTTTAAAAAAATATATTTTTTTAATAACGTCTACTGCATTACATCGCAACGTGCACAAGTAGCTTGCTTCTTGCACAACATGCGTGCGCTTGTCCCGGGCGACGCGTGCTCGATCTTGTTTTCTCATGTTTTGATTTTTTCGGACTCCGATTCATCCCCGATTTATCCTATACACTCGTAATGGAATTTAGTATTTTATTAAAATATTAAAAAATAGACTCATGCTCAATTACCATGGTTAGTCCCATTTCCGCTGCGTTGGGAACCGATCTGACCCTTGGAGTCCCACAACCGCCCCAACACATACGTGACATAAGTTTTTGATATTTCGCATGTGTATTATTGCTCAAATGAAATTTTATAGTGTTAATATGCAATTTGGGCATTAAACATAGAAAATATGACAGTAAACATAAAGTTAATGTATTAATGTGAAAGTGTGGCATTAAACATGAAAATAATGTATTAATATAAAAATATTGCATTAAACATGAAAATAATATATTAACATGAAAATATGACATTAAATAATAAAAGTACAAATTTAATTCCTTATAAGCTTGAACCTGAAATTATAGGCATTAAAAATCATATCAGGGCAGTAAACATGAAAATTATGAATTTAGTGTCCTTTATAACATTAAAATGAAATTTTTGATGTTAAAAATGACAATATAGCATGAAATATGAAAACTAGGGTAATAAACATGCAAAATCGGTAAACATATAATTTGTTAGCAGTAACCTGAAATTTTGGACATTAAACATGAAGATAGGACATTAGACGTGAAAAATATTTTTGCACGTGAAGCAAGATTTTGATATTTCAAACATGTATTATTCCTCACTTGAAATTTTATAGCATTAACATGTAAATTTGAGTATTAAACAGAAAAATTAAAGAGTTAAACATGAAAATAAGACATTGAAATCAAAATTTGGACATTAAATAAGAAAATAAAACATTGAACATGAAAATTGACTTAAATCTGATTTTATATTGATTTGACAAATTGATGTTATTAATTTTTAATTTAATTTATTAATATTAAATTATTGTAATAATATTTATTTATTATTTATTATTTATTAGTTATTAGTTATGGGCCCAACCGGTTGGTGCCCACCAACAAACATTTTTAGCTGTCAAATTAAAACTCTCGGTAGTAATATTGAAGGTATAATAGCAATGCCCCAAAATATTTCTAATTATTATCAATTCAATAGCATTCATACGTATGAAGTAAAGTTTGTGATTGACTTCAATGATTCTCAAGCTAACCAGTAGTTCTTGAGTTTACGACTATTGAATCCCTTTCTTTGTATCATCCTATTTAAATTTGCTGAACCAATAATCTCCATTTCTCACATATAACAAAATCAAAATTGATGTGTTTTTTACTTTGTGTTGTGCTGGGAACGACGGTTCATTTGTGCGTGCGGAAACCTGTTACTATGAGTTTAAAATTTTATATCCCTTCTCTTTGTGAACTCCACGCGATCTTCTTATTTTTGACTCTTCAACAAGAAATATACGTGTGGGTATATTTGATGCATATGTAATTTATAAGATTATGATCAAAGAAAACAATAAAAACCCTTTTGATTATGATATATTGATTTCCCTTATTGCAGAAAAGATTTTTACAACCCTAAAATAGGTTGAAAATTGCGGTCACGTAAAGAATTTTTTCTTTGCAATATGCGGCCACAGGATTTTGTGTAAGCCCTTGATTTGCAGGAATTGACTATATTTTGGGATTATAGCAAAAAACAAATGATGTTTTGATTAAACGCCATTAACTTTGTGTAACACCCCGTCAGAGACAGGATGTTACCGAAAGGAGATAAATTTTCCGACAGGAGATAAGATTGACTCATTTTCATATGCCTCTAAATTTACAAAAATATCTGGCATGATGTATCCTAAAACTAGACAACCTGGATCTCAATTCAGCATCAAAACGAACCTGAAATAAACATCATACATCAAAATGGACCTCAGGTCCATACCAACAGATCAAAATCGTGACCTAAGAGGTCTGTGCCCATATCATCTATCAACACTGAAGGACTCTACCCACAACATCATAAAAAATCAAAATTTTTACAAACAACATTCTCAGTACGATAAATAAAACAATAAATCAAATGTCCTAATCTTCCAAAACTTCTTCTAGGACGCTTGCGAGGGTGACTACTGCTTGGGTGATCCGCATCTCAAGCTTGACTTCCAAAGTTGTCGTGATTAACCTTTTTGGAAGCTAACCTGCAAAACTAGCAAACTGGCTTGGTCTGAGTTTTAAAACTCAGTAAGTAACTATGCTAGAATTACGACAAAAAATCAAAATAAACTACAACCAAACAACCAAACATATCAGCAGTTCATCAGAATTATTAAATTGCTACAAGTTTAGATTTATAAACTTTTATTATTCTTTATATTTTACCATGAAAAATTCTCATAAATGCCAATTTATTAGACAAACATTCAAATCTCACAATGCATTATCCTAAACATCACAGAACAAGTCATTTTACATTGAATCCATTTCGATCATATGAGACATGGAGTCAGGTTTATTATACTTTATTACGATTAAACATCTTTGAAATATCATCAAATCGCTAAAACAAATATACTACCTTCAATTCAAAACATACTTTCTTCTATTTAATTACAAACTATCTCAATACCAAAACAACTTACTTCACCCTTCTTTAACCACGATAACCTTACAATAGCTTAACACTTGGGTTTCACTTGCATTCACATATACCGTAGCACACTTCTCTTATAATCATGCAAATCTAATATTTTCAGAGTTCTTACTTGGAAACATTTCCATTACCAAACACTTTCAAACATATTCAGTCTCTTTTATAATATATATACATACATACATTGAAAATTCTAACATACATATATATACTCCGAGGTATATATACAATCATCATGTAACTAATAACGAAGCATACACACAATTCAAAACATCAAGGAACATACAACCAAAGCAACACATACATATGAGCAGGCTTACACATACAATGCTCGTACGAGACTCATTACCTATTTTAGAATAGGTATAGATGAATGACATCCGAACGAATTCTTAACTAGCTTGATTACTATACCATGAAACTATCAACCAATTAAACATACACACATGAGCACATATCTCAAAACATAAATCATAGCACGATTTCTCGTACACAAGCATATGCATGACAAACGTTGCTTTATCATTCAGAATCATCATACACATATGTATATATATCAAACCTATGAATACACTCTTTACTTTGAATTCCGATACCATGACCTTTACAATCCTCACATTATTTACTTATCAATCAACATTCACCATTCATATACGTATCCCACCAATCACAAACTTCCATCACTCGAAAAAGACTTAGCCTATACCAACTTAACCTCTATTCCGCTAAATCGTATACATTAATCAATAACAAACTTATCCCAAAGACGCACATCTACAAGTGCTAATACAGATTTATAAATCATGTCTTATTCTCTTTACCGTTATATACTCAAATTTTTCATAGCTTATCATCATATACATATTCAAATTCATGTGCCAATGCTTATTCATATACTTATTCATTTACATATACATAGACATACTATTACATATGCATACTCATTCACATATACCTATGCAAACCATTTTCATACACTGACATACATGGATACATACTTATAGACATTAACCTCATCTAACATCTTACTTCATATAATAGCAATAACATAAGCATCCATACCTGTGGAGATCGATTAGTTTAACTAGATGTAATCTCGAATTCGTTACTCTGTGTGTGTGTGTGTGTGTGTGTGTGTGTGTGTGTGTGTGTGTGTGTGTGTTGTGTGTGTGTGTGTGGTGTGTGTGTGTGTGTGTAACATCTCGGGTTGTTTTAGCATTTTAGCGTAAATTTTATTTTTACGTGTGGGTAGCGTCCGAATGCGAGATTTATTTTTATTAAAAAATGGGAACTTTTTCAAGAAATTAATTAGAAGTTTATATTGGATTAATTTTGAGGGGTTAAGTTGAATTTTACCAATTTGTATATATATTTGTGTATGTGTGTGTGTGTGTGTATATATATATATATATATATATATATATATAAAATCCTAGATATTTTTTTATTTATCACACACTTTTTTAATGTATACACGTGCATTATTCTTATTCACATATATTGATTACATATACACACACCTTTTTTTTAATACACACCCAAGTTCTAGAAAGAAAAACACACACACATTTAACAAAGATAGAGAGAAAGACCCAAGTTGGAAAAAAATAGAAAAAAAGAAGAACAAAAACATAGAGGAAAGGCAGAAAAAAATAGAGAGAGAAGCCGAGAGAGATTCATAGAACTGAGAAGAAGAGAAAGATGAGGGAGTCCAGAGTTGAGATATTTATTTCGGTAATGGATGCAAAGTAAGTATACTATGTCTATGATTCCCTTGGTATAGGTACTGTATTTTTGTATATAAGTCCCGAAGATGACTCTCACATGGAGGCACTACCCTTTAAGTTGTGAAAGTCACGGAAACGGACATCGAAAGGGAAAATTCAGAAATCAATAGCTTGTTGGACTTAATTTGTTTGCTTGGCCTCAGGTTCGCTCATTGGACCTCTGTTTTAAAATTCATCCTCAGCGCAAAAACCCCACAACCCACACCAAGCTACACATCCAAGACACACATCCAAGCCCATAAGCCCAAGCCACATCCAAGCCCACTCGCCTAAGCCACTCACCTAACCACATGCCCAAATCCCCTCCAAAAGATAATTAACCCATTAAACACATGTTAAAATCCGAACAAATCACCTTCCAATTTAAATAAATCAAATCAAATCGGGATAAATCTCTTTTCTAAACTAAAAAAAAAAAAATCACCTTCCTAATTCAATGGATCTTTTCCTTATCACACACTAATTAAAAGATATCCTCCATAATTGCATGATTTATTCTCTTCTCGTATAAGGAAAACCCTAAATCTTTCTTATAAAAATGAACACAAACCAAACCATTCTTCCCCTAGAACATTCACGCCCAAAGCCAGAAGAATAGCCTTCTATTACCGTGAAACATAGCCAACATTAGCCCTCCATTGCCGTGAAAATACAACACTGAAAATAGTCCCCAAATCATCCCCTAAACCACCGCAATATAGTCCCCAATTCACCCCTTAAACCACCGTAAAATAGTCCATAAACCACCACAAAACAGTCCCCAAATCAGCCCCTAAACCACCCTAAAACAGTCCCCAAATCGGCCCTTAAACCATCGCAAAACAGTCCCCAAATCAGCCCCTAAACCACCGCAAAATAGTTCTTAAACAGACCCCTAATTCACGCAAACTGTACCCCAAAAAGCCCCTAATTCACGCAAAAAAACTGCACCATAAACAACCCCCAAACAACCAAAAAAACTGCAATCTAAAAAAAGCAAAAACAGCAGCCTAAAATAGTGAGGTAACGAAGGAAATCTTTGAATCGGTGAATTGAAAAAGTGTCGGAGCATTAACCCTTCCGACGATCGCGTAACGCACTTTCAATAAGCGACTTAAAATGTAAGACCTGAGGGCACCCTTTTATTTATTCCCAATTTTTTTATTATTTATTATTATTTCTTCGCATGCGTATTTTTGATTCATGTATTTTATGGCCATTGGATGAATGATTTTATGTTATCTCTCGCAGTATATCGGATGGAAACCCATACATAAATTCCGTAGCCGAATCTGAATGGATGGTAGTACGGTCTGTACTTGGGATGTAATTCCATGTACCGCTTGAGAAACTCACATATTTATTTTCATCTAATCTTGTGTTTATCCATTTTTAATTAGAAATAGTATGTTATTTTCATGCATGATTTAGTTATTTCTTTCACGTTAGGAATTTGATTATCTCTCTTTAATAGCTATGTTTAGATAATTATTTACTTATATTTCCGCGTTTATCAATTTAATGTGTTCATAAGATTGTGTGCTTGTCGTTATTCTGACTTACTTTTATGCATGCAAACTTAGATATAGGTCTTATGAAAACTTAGATATAGGTTGTATGTGAACTTAGATATAGGTTGTATGTAAACTTAGATGTAGGTTATTCTTGTGTATGTATGTTGTGTAGACGTGGTTATAGTATCGCATAAATCCGTTCATTACAAGTGGCATAAGTAATGGACCATTCCGAACCCAACGGTTTGAGGTCTTCCTTTGCGAGGGGTGAGTGCGGCCTTAAATCATTTCCCAGTTCACACTGGGTGGCGAATCCTATATTCTCTAATTTAGTCCCCTACGGGCTACTCAGTACTACCAACCGGGCTGAACAGCGTCACTGATTTATGTGTCCTACAGTCTGGCGACTCCACTGGATATAGAGAATCGACCCCGAAATAATGTCTTTTAATGTTTGTGATTTATGCTTTAGTTAACCATGTCTACAGTGGATTGAAGGGGTTTAATCAAAGGTATTATTAGAGCTAGGTAGTGGTTTGGTGTCTTCCTTCATTCACTACCTTTCTATAGCTGAAGGGAAAAGCTATGAAGGCACCTAGATAATCATTTACTCACTAATTTGGAGGACTTATTGTTTATTACTATCACCAAGGCGATAAGAGCCTAAGAGACAATGGTATTTAAGAGAGTTCTCTCCACCCTCCCTCTGGGGAATCTTCAATAAGAAAACCATTTCACAGTCATTCATGTATCATCACTTGTTGGCACGTACCTTAGCGTATAAAAAAGGTGCGCTCACTTGGTCGCTCGAACCCTTGAGTGGGGAGACCTAGTTGTGGGCAACCCTTCACCGTGAGAGCTTTTTTCTATACTCCTACAAACTCGCATGTGAACCGTAGTTGTATAACCAATAGAAACCATCCATTTATGCATGTGTTTGAGACTATCATCATTTAGATTCAGTTGGGCTTTTCGTCATGAGTTGTGAACTTGTTGGGCCATTTAAACTGGGACGAGTTTGCTTCTTATGACAATTAGGCCAAAAGATTCTAAAATACCAATAGGCCACTTTATGTGTAGACCCCTTATCATTTGAAGTTGTTTAGCCATGTTTTCGCAAAAGTGTAAACTTGTTGGGCCTTTTTCAACTGGGACAAGTTTGCACCTCGCAATAGTATGGTTCAATACTTTGAAACGATAATAGGCCAACTTGTATGAAAACCTTAACGGGCTTGTATATTCCATGCATCGCACGCATACATGCTAACTTGGTTTTTTAAAAGCCACCATAGATACCCGTTGGGTTAGGGAAGAATGAAGACTTGTCAAAAGACCACTAGCCAACTTGAGCGAGTCAGTTAACGAGGGATCTCGTATGGATCAGCTGGAAACTAATCTCACTAAGGTTACCAAGCTGTTGCAAGCATGGACCGGCGCAATGGCCAGTATGGCTATGCCCCACACTGGGGGAGGCTCTGAGAATGAGAGGCGTGAGGAACCTCCGAATAGATTGAGTGATGAGATCCTTATTTTTGATGATGATGTGGTTGAGTATGCCGTGGGAAGGATAGTCGGGTCTCAGGAAGAGTTACAGAAACTTAGGGATCAGGTAGAGTTAGTTACCCGCAAGATGAGGGGAGATTTTCTAGACTATGAGGAGATTACTTTTTAGGAGCAGCTGCCGACTCAGTTCAAGATCTCTGACGTAGCCAAGTTCAACGAAAACATGGATCTGAGGGTCCACCTTTGACAGTATGCTTCTGTGAGGAGTTCATTGGGTCTGTCAAAGCGTTAGGTTCAGAAGATGTTCGGGATGTCACTTGAAGAGGCACTCGTGGTATGGTACCACGGTCTTGAGAGGAAAGTCAAAGATGATTGGAGGACATTGGCTGAGGCCTTTCTGAATCAGTATGTCACAGATCTGGAGATCGACTTGTAGCTTCGCGACTTGGAGAATACCAAATAGAAGCCGGAGTAGAGCTTTAAGGATTATGTAGACCGCTGGAGAAGCCAGCTTCTGAAGATGCAGACTCGGCCCTTAGAGAAGGACCAGATCAAGATGATCATCAAGGGCACCAAGCTCTCAATTTATGGCAAGCTGAGGAGGATGACCTCTATGATTGGTGATTTTTGATAGCTGAGGGAGACTGTCATGGACATTAATGAGGAAGAAGCTGAGAATAGAAAGTTTTTACAGCTTGAATATGAGGACCGTTGGAGGACCATCAGGAACCAAGCCCATTTCTCCTGAGGTTACTGCCATCAGAAACAAATATTTTTCTAACCTAGGTAAACCTTTGTCTAAAGTGCTTGAGAAGTTGAAGAGACAAGGACTCCTCAAACCCTTAGAAGCCAGACCACTTCCCAATCCTCCACCACCACACCTCAATATGAACCTATATTTCCATTACCACAAGCAAAAAGGCCATGACACCAACAACGGCACTCGCCTCAGACATGAAATCCAAGACCTCATTGACTCCCACAAGATACCCGACCCAGGAAAAGAGCAACCCAATACACACAGAAACCCCATACCTAACTATCACTCTGTTCCACCACCCACCTACATGATTAGCTATAGCCTACTTGAAAGCCTTGTCCTCCAAACCTTTGACCACCAAGCCTTTTGCCTGGGGATATGGGATAGTAGTAGTGAGGATGAAACGGATCAGGGGAAGAATTTTTGGGAGGATTTCTCAAGCAGTGATGAGGATGAGGTGAAAGGAATGACACGTAGTGGGTTGTTTACATTGATACAGCAGAGAAAGGAAATGAAGCGTTGGCAGAAGGCAGAGAAGTGGCGGAGAACTTGGGTAATGCTAAGGAGATGTAGTGCTGCGTCAGTTGAAGAAGACACGAGAACATGTGAGCATTTGGGAGTTGTTGTGCGCATCTCAAGAGCATAGGCGTGCTATGGTTGAGGCCTTGAGAAAGATAATAGTATCGGAAGATGCCAACCCTACAATGTTTGTAGGATCGGTGGAGAATGAAGCTTTTTCTGAGGAGGAACTTTCGGCAGAGGGAATGAATCACAATAGGCTACTATTCATAAGATCTGAAGTGAGGGACAAGAAGACATTTTGTGTAATAGTGGATGATGGCTCATCTATCAATGTGTGCCTTTGAAGATCTTGTCGAGGTTGGGTATGAAGACGACAGATCTGAGTCCTCCAATATGACCATCAAGGCATATGATGATAGTAAACGAGGAGTTGAGGGCACTTTTGCTGCAGTGGTCAAAGTGGGCCTAATAGAAGATGAGGTCGAGTTCATGGTGCTTGATATCCCAACCACTTTTGCTTTACTGTTAGAGAGGCCATGGTTTCACAAGCTTGGAGGCATGCCCTCCAGTCTGTATCAGGTCATCAATTTTCCGTATGAGGGAGAGATTTTCACTATCAGAGCTGAAGTAGACAATGATGTGGCCGCCTTGGAGATACAACCTTTCATGAGGTTCCAAGTGTCGGCAACCTTTGAGGAGTGGGTGGATCCTAAGGTAGCCAGGATCATTGAGAAGATGAAGTTCGAGCCGGGCACAGGTTCGGGTGTTTGAGGAGCATTGCCCGAATTCAAGAGGCAGGCCACTAGGAGAGGTTTAGGATATAAATCCGACGAGGATAAATCGAAGACTAAGAAGAAATGGTTGAAACTGACAAAATATTTTATGAAAGCCACAGGGTACCAAGGAGAGCCTGAATCAGTGGAAGTCAACGGGGTCATAGTACTAGGATTTGAGATCTTCCAGGATGTGATGGGTGAGAAACCGCTGGTAGAAGAAGTTGCAAAGGAAGAAGACAAGGGGAGGAGGAGTTAATGCAGCTGGAGAGCCTGACTCTCGAGGGAAGCAATGAGGTCGAAGAAAAACCCAGTTGTGGATGACGAAGTCATTTATCTCCCTGATTTATTTGAGTGTACCCCTACAATCATTAATCATAAAGACATTCATTTCGCTTACTTTTATGAGTCTCTTCATTTCAACTTGAACGACTTGAGTATATTTGACATCAACTCAACCAACACAAACGCATTTAACCTTGGTATGCTTGAAAGCCCTAATGAGGTCTTAATTGCAAGTGAGGTTACCTTTGAGGAGCAGAAGAAATTAGAGGAGATGTTAGTCAAATATGCCAAAGTATTCGTTTGGTCCTATGAGGACATGCTCAGAGTAGACAGAAGCATCGCCCGGCACACGATACCGACTTATCCAAACATAAGGCCAGTAAAATAGAAGCTCCGAAGGATGAGACCGCAATAGGCCGAGAAAGTTAGAGAATAAGTCAAGAAGCAGATAGATGTGGGATTTATAGAAGCAGTGAAGTACCTCGAGTGGTTGGCAAACATTGTGCCAGTACCGAAGAAAGATGGGAAGGTCAGAATGTGCATGGATTATAGAGACCTTAACAAAGGTGCCCGAAGGATGATTTCCTTTACCCTATATAGACGTACTGGTAAATAGTGTGGCTTTATCTACCATATACGCGTTCACATATGGGTTCTCAGGATATAATTAGGTTCTTATGGCCGAAGAAGACAAGCATAAGATGACCTTTGTCATGGAGTGGGGTACGTATCGTTACAAGGTGATGTCTTTTGGACTTAAGAATGCAGGAGCTACTTATCAACGGATGGCCATTATATTATTCCATGTCTTGATGAACAAGGAGATTGAGGTATATGTGGACGACATGATGGTGAAGTCAGAGATTAGAAATGGACACATAGGATCACTGGAGAAGTTCCTTGAACGAGTTGGCAAATACAACCTGTGACTAAATCCTAAGAAGTATGTGTTCGAGGTAATGTCAGACAAACTGCTAGGGCACACCGAGGGAATGGGAGGAATAGAAGTAGACCCTGAGAAGATCAAAAAGATTACCGAAATACCTGCGCCGAAGACAGAAAAAGAAGTTAGACCATTTCTCTGGAAAATCCAGTATATTAGTCGATTCATCGCCAAGCTGACTTTAATATGCAAGCCTATCTTCAAGATACTAAGGAAAGACCAGCCAATAAAGTGGAAAGAACAATGCCAAGAAGTCTTCGGCAAGATCAAATAATACTTTGTGAAACCTCCTGTCTTGAAACCTCCAAGATCGGGCAAACCCTTGGTACTGTATCTGGCCATAGAACCCGAAACACTGGGGGCGATGATTGTACAAGCAGATGAGATGGGGGTAGAGCATGTAGTCTACTACCTTAGTAAGATGATGCTTCCGTACGAAGCCCGCTATCAAGAAGTTGAGAATATCTGTTTGGCAGTAGTGTGGGCATTCAGAAAACTACGTCATTACTTCCAATCGTACAAGATCCAAGTGGTAGCAAATGAGAATCCCTTGAAGTATCTACGTTCGGTGCCTTCGCCAGTAGGGAAGTTAGACAGATGCTTGGTGTTGCTGATAGAGTTTGATATTGAGTGCCTCATTTCTAAAGTAATCAAAAGTCGAGCCGTAGCGGAACTCTAAGCATTGCAACCTATAGAAGGAGACCAATACAAGTTGAATTCTCAGATGAGGAGATCCAAGCAATAACGATCCAAGGAGGGAAGATGTATTTCGACGGAGTGGTAAACTACAAATTAGCTGGAATATGGATTGTGATAGTAACCCCCGAAGGAGAAATAGTGCATATGGCCAAGAAGTTGACGTTCGGAGTAACCAACAACATGGCTGAGTATAAAGCGTGCGCCTTCGGACTGACGGCATTGATAACCTTGAATGATAAGAACGTGAAGGTCTACGGAGGCTCGATGTTGGTAGTCCAACAGATGCAAGGAGAATGGGAATTGAAGGAAGAATGGTTGAAACCCTACTATTCTACCTCAGGAGTCTGGCATAGGCCCTCCCCGATTGTAAGTTCCAGCACTTGCCGCGAGAAGAGAACCAAATGGCAGACGCGTTAGCTACACTAGCCGCAACTTGGGAAAATCCAGAGAAGTTGGTGATGAGACCTCTAGTGTTGACAATGGCAAGTATACATGTTTACGAGATAGAAAGGGTTTTGGAAGTGGAGGTTGGCGATGGGAAACCCTGGTACTATGATATTCAGTGATACTTAGAACGTGAGGAACTTCCGGAAGAAGCAACCAGAAAGGAAAGGATAGCCATCCAGAAGTTGGCTTCTCAGAATGTGAGTTTGAAGGGAGAACTATACAAGAGACAAGCGAATGGCATCCAACTGAAGTGTTTGAAGAAGGAAGAGGCTCAGAGAGCAATGGAAGAAGAAGTACACGCCAGAGTATGTAGACCGCATATGAACGGATCAAATTTGTCTCGCAAGATAGTAACACAAGGCTTTTACTGGTCGACCATGGAAGTTGACTTCACAAAACTGGTGAAACATTATCATGATTGTCAAGCGCATGATAATTTGAACCATTTGACTCACACAGAGTTGCATGGGCTGTCAGAGCTGTGGCCTTTCTGAACATGGGGAATTGACAGGATCGGAGAAATTCGACCGCATGATTCGAATGGACATCGTTTCATAATAGTGGCAGTAGACTAGTTTTCAAAATGGGTGGAAGCCGAGTCATTTTGTAACGTTACAGCAAAGCAGATGGCAAAGTTCATAGCCGAAACATCATTTATCGATACGGGATGCTGCATCACGTAGTAACAAATAACGGAGTCCAGTTTCAAGGAGAAACGAAGGCAATGCTACAGAAGTATGGGAAATGACATCACAAGTCGTCACCTTACATACCACAGGAAAATGGAGCAGTCGAGGCAGCCAATAAGATAATAAAGAATATATTAGCCAAAATGACGGAGAACTATAAAGATTGGGCTAACAAACTACCGTATGCCCTATGGGGGTACAGAACTTCTGTGAGAACAGCAACGGGAGCCATGCCTTACTATTTGGTCTACGGAATGGAATCAATACTGCCAGTAGAAGTTGAGATACAGTCTATGTGGGTATTAACAGAAGTATAGTTACCTGAACAATGAGACTCGCAGAGATTTGAACAGTTAGCATTACTGGATGAAAAGAGAATGAAGTCCCTACATCATATGCAGTTATACCAAAAGAGGTTGGCCCAAGCATTCAACCAAAAGGTACGTCCTACTAAGATTAGAAATGGTGATCTAGTACATAAGCAGTCAAGGCCGTCGACGACAGACCCGAGAGGAAAGTTCAGACCCAACTGGGAAGGACCCTTCATAGTGAAGAAAGTGATGGGAAACGGGGCACTGAGACTGTCAGATTTAGAAGGGAACGAGTTAACCGAACCAATCAACATGGACAGATTGAAGTAATATTTTCCTGAGGGTGAGAAGACTGAACGGTCACCGAGAGAACTGGCAGAAGATCTAACCCAATGGAATAGGAAATTCATTCATACATGCATACACGTAACGTACTTGTATTGTTTTTTATGTTTTGTTTTGTTTTGTATTCACATGTTTCAAAAAGGAGAAGAAAGAGGCAAATATAAGCCAACCAAAATCAGCAATATAGCATCAGTATCAGTTTCAGGGATGAATCCCAGGGTTGAGGTGTTGGAGTTTTTCAAGGTACCAAGATCAAAACTCAAGCATGAATCACAAGTGAATACAACGACAGAAGTTGTGGAATACTTACATTAAGCGGTTGAGCGATACAGAGGCAACAAAAATGAAATTCTGCTCACTTTTTGGGCGGCAGTGGGCTGCTGTGAATAGCAAATTTTGGCCATCATCAACAAGATTTGAAGCTCCAAGCTTCATCATTTTGATTCCCGGCTCATGGGTGAACTACCCTATCACCTTTGCATTGATCTCGGAGTGTGCTAGCACTCTTGTTTTGCCACAAAACACACTTGCTTCCCTCCATTTTCTTTGTTAAATTTGGCAGTCCACTGCCTCACTAGAACAAGAAATGGCGTGAGAAGAGAGGAGGGAAAAGTGGGTGTATCATTGTATACGGTTTTGGTGGGTGGTTTGTATCTAATACACATGAATTTCATTTGAAATTCATTTCACACACATTTGGCTTTAATTGCCAACCACACACATCACTTTATCACATCAAGTCACATCACTCACATCACTCTATCAATCCAATCAATTATCACATCACTCACATCATTCAATCAATCCAATCAATTATCACATCACTCAAAGTGACATGATTTGACGCTTGATGTGACGCTAGATGCGACTAGCGACTTGACGCTTGATTTGACATGTCGCACTTGAATTTGAAATATGAATGCGCTCGTAAATAATCTCGGGCTCGAGTTCGCTAATTCCAAATTAATGAATTTTCTGTTGCGTCGTAATTAAGATTACGCCTAGCGAAATCACTATTCACGTCGCTAACGAATTAATTCTAAATTAATTCGTTCGCCCGAATTAAAATCTAATTTTAATTCCGCGTCGAAATCCAATTTCGTTTAATATATCAAATATATTAATTCCTCGATTAATTCCAAATTAATCTTTCTCTCTCTTTAATCGATATTTTATCCTAGATAAAATATCTCCGAAATTAATCCCAGATTAATTTTCTCTCTCATCTAATTAATCCTAGATTAATTAAAAGTACGAGTCATACGTCATCGATGAATCTTTGGGAAGCGACCCATGAGATCCCCGGATATGTTGGCAGTCAAATCGGTCGTCGGACTATCCGAACACGTAAATACCAAGTACTACGTTTTACCGATTTACAAGACAAGGTGGCTTCTAGCAAAGCACCATGCCTTCCCAATTCTCCGGAAATATCCTTACAGGAATAATGATCTATATCAAGCGTAGTATACCGTAGTATTGCGTATTTCTGTCCAGTATCGGATGATCACATGCAAGGCCTGGGCTGGTACAGTGTCTGCCCCGTACGAAGCATATGTCGGATGATAAGCAACTAGTCTCTTTAAATCGGATAATCATGACCAGGTCATATTATCCCGACGGTTGTAACCTTATATAGAGAACGAGTTCTGTATCCCTGCGTGATCTTCAACTCCATATGACTGAAGTGACACTTCCGTCTTGACATCACACCCAACACACTACGATTCTCACTATTTTTTTAATTATTGTTTTAGGTGTTATTTCCAATAAACTAGAGCATTGAATATTACAAAATTTTCACTTACGACCTATGTCTGTATGTTACCATATATGTTGATAATGTCTATCAAATGAGCATATGAAGATCAAATTTAATCAATATTTTAGAGAATTCATGAATTTAAATAATTCAAAAGGAAATAAATAAAAATTAACTTGTTACAATCAAACTTAGATACATCTCAAGAGTGGAAACTCCTTACTCAGCTATCTCAAAAAAACAATTCCACTTAGTTAGTAAAGTTAAAAACATAAAAATCAAAACATTTTTTTTATATAACATTATATATATATATATATATATATATATATAACAAAGCAAAAACAACACACGGAAAAAAATAAAAAATAAGATACTACTCTCAACTATCCCATCCCTCAAACCTATTTGAGACATTGTCCCCAATTTCTTAAAAAGAAGAAGAAAAGTTTAGAAGATAGTACCTGGTTAGCACCGAATTATAAATTGTATCTACATCTAAAAAGAAAACTAAAGGTTAAGATCTCGATTTAACCTACGCTTCTTACCACGATCATCAGACCAGTTCAACTGAAAATGATATGGTTAATATTTGGTTCAAACGTCAAGAGTTGGTCAATTAAATTATTACTGTTCTAGCAGTGAAGAAGATATCTTTTACGGGTTTTGAAAGGAACCCATTTCTTCTGGCATCTTCAAGAAAGAACAAAAAGAAAGTTAAAATAAAAAGCATCAACTGATGAGTGGTATTCATATCACTATTTTCCACTCATTTAACATAATATTTTGTATAGTTTCTTAAGTTTTGTGAACGTTTTGATGTGTTTTTTATTATTTTGCAGATAATAAAGTTTGGGAAGCTTTGGAAGCAATTTGGGGCCAAAACAGTAAAATAAGGATGAAAATGGGTATTTTGGTAATTTGGCCGCATCGCGACTGGCAAGCCTTCGATGTCGCGACGTCTAACGTGCGCCGTCTGCTAACTTACACCGGATACATGGAACCAGTATGAAGAAATTTGCTAAAATACACCTAGACACGTGTCGCAATCCTATGGCGCCGACACTCCGAGTGATATGTGTCATCTTATGATTGGACCGAATCATTCGCGAATCACATGCAGCCACGTTTCAAGATGTCAATGAACCAATTTTACCGCGTGCCACGTGTCAAAATCTTATTGGGCTGATGAAATCCGTGTCAACTGTCAAATTCAAACTGCGTGGACCGAGTCAACACATTCCAGTGTCGCCACGTAACAAGGATTTAGGCATCGCGACGCCGGACCCAAATTCTGCCTATAAATTGAGGCTCTCTGCACCTCATTGGGTGTGCTTTCCTTGGGATTTTTTTCCTAATTTCATAGGATAGCATCTATTTTGTAAAACATTAATAATATTTAATTTATGTATTTTTATTTTTAATTTTAATTTTTATTGCTGCATCTTATTTATTTACTTTTATGTCTTGTTGTTACTTTTTTCACTGGGGTAAAAGGTGAAACATTTAATATAATTATCTAGGTCAATCTCACTTAATTATAATTTATAAATTATAAATTAACCGGATTAATTAATGGCAAACTTTATTACCGCCTATATGGACGGTTCAAATATAAATTACTTTACTACTTATACGGTTGGTCTTCATGTGACAGATAATTACCGCCTATATGGCTGGTGTAGTTAGACTAAATGGATTACCATCTATATGGCTGGTTTTAAAAGTTTAACATTATTAGTTCCTGAGAAAGTATAATAGAAAATAATTTATATATTATAATAAGTGAGATTCCTAGATAAGAAATATTAAATGTGGATCCTCTAACCCCCAGCATTTTATTTTTATTCTAGGGAAGTGATGAAACACACAATATTCACGTGCTTAATAATTGATTTAATTATATATTGGGTAATTCTTTAGTTTATTTATTGAGTCTAAAGCTTAATGCTTCTTGTTGTCTGATCACCGATAAGATTGATTTGATAAACTTAAAATGAACTAGACATAGGGATTTTAGGTTTCAGCCTTATATTCAATAGCCCACGATCTTCCTTGAGGATAGATAACCCTTTAATAGATTTCCTTACATGATAGACATATACCTTTCGGGCGGGGGTAGCTATAATTGGAACTTGAACTTAATAAATCCAGGTAATTTGGTTGACATAGACATATGGTTCAATTGGTTTAACTGGGTATTTGCGTCTGACCATCGACAGAGGCTTTTGCATATCTTCGTGTTCCAAGTTAGCAAACTAATTTATTACCCATATATAAGAAAATGAATTCATCTTTATAATAATATTGTTTGGAGTCACAACTGTGGATCCTTAAGTCTTTTATTTTATTTTCCTTAGTATTTTCTTTTAAGTCTATTTTTATTTTAATTAGCAAATCCACATTCAACAAATCAAAAGCAATCAATCCCTCTCCATTTAATTAGATACTTGTAAATAAATAGTATCAATAATTAATAACAACAGTAGGAATTAAGTCATCATGGGATCGATATTTTTATACTACTTGAACGATACGTGCGCTTACATTATACGCATGTGATTACGCCGGTCATCAACATTAAACATTCCAATTGGTTTCTGATGTATGTTCAAGTTCACCTAAGATATCACTGTAAAAATTTCCTCCATCGTGCCCAAGCCACCTAGCAAAGTAATAAAAACGTCAGCACAATTAATCATTTCCACAAGTTGTTCAGAAATACCTAACATAATTCATTCATCTCCGTTTGATTATCCGATGAGATTTGCAACTGCCAAAGGTTTTGGAATGATTCTCAAACTTGACTATCTTCTTCTTGTACGGTCTTTGAAACGTAACCCATCAGTCCAAGATTGCCACCGCTATATACAAAGTGCATATTCCTCTCAGTCATGACTCTACTCAATTCTTTAGCAGAATCAACAAATTCTGGTTTAGATCCAGAACTAGTCTCATAGAACACACAAATGTTAAAGGCTCGTCTTCTTGAAATTGCTTCCATTTTTCTTACTCTCTCTAATCTGGATATGTTGAAGAGAGCAATGATGAGCTAAATTTTATCCTGAAAAAATGTGAGTATTAGTAGCATTAGTACTTACCAAATGACAATTATTAGCTTAACAGTAAAATAAATCATGACAGTCAAAAAGTCTAGATCTTCTCGGCGAAAATAAAAGGGAATCAAAATAAAGAAAATCACAATAATTATGTAAAGATAAAGAAGTTAAAACAATAATATGTACATGTAGTAATGGCTTGAATGACCTCTATGGGTCAGAGACAAGCTTCGCATCCAATTTTCTCATAATTGGCAAACAGGGTCCTTTAAAGTCAGATTCTCGAGACTCAATTGTTTTCTTTCTCTTTGAAACCGTGTATGTAAATTTGGAATTGTGTGATAGATATATCCACTAGGATGCGTCTAAATAGTCAATGATATGTCACATAAAGACTCTTTACTCATGCCTCCTTAACGAATTTTATTTTATCTTCGCCATTCTCAAACATCATTCCTAAAGAATGACAATGAGTATTGCATGTACAACGCACACATTTATAACAAACACCTAATCGTTTAGCTCTTTTTTTCTTAGCATATGTGCTTTTTCCTAAACGATGTAGAAATAAAATAAAAGAGTCAGATGACTCACCTGCCAAGCAAACTCGTGCTTCAATTATCCAACAAATATCACTAGGAATACTCCTAAGAAGTCTCATTCTTTTAATGCGTGCTTTGTAGAATTTCATCAGAGAGTTTTGAGGGAGAGAAGGAAAATGCTTGTGAAGTTTTGTGATATTTTCTTCCATCATGTCTACGACTTTTCTTAAAAAATTAAATACATAAAATCTCAATATATACACAAAAATTACATAGGCTGCCTCTCTGCTAGCGCTAAGTTTAATATCGTCAGCTAGACATGACTGCCCAAACGTTAGACTAGAACGGCAAATGTGACACTTGGTAACGTTGTCGCTCAAATGATTCCCCCAATAGTACTTGACACGTTGGCTGTTGACCCTGAATGTGTTGTTGGAGTTGGGGTTATGTATCTCAACTACTTCGTAAGGTAACACTAGGGTAATCACAAATGGACCTGACCACCATGATTTCAGCTTGCCAGGGAAAAAGTTTCAACCTTGAGTTGTACAACAACATCTGCTACCCTGGTTCCAGTTGTCTACGTACTATTTTTTAATCATGCCACTTCTTGGTCTTTTCTTTGTACAGTTTGGCATGAAGGTGAAATTTTTCTAATTCGTTCAGTTGGTGGAACCGTTTCTCTAATGGTACTTAAAAATCAAAATTCAGCTTTTTCAGTGCCTAGTACGCTTTATGCACGAGCTCCACATGTAGATGGCATGCTTTCCCAAAAACCATTCGATATGGGGACATTCCAATGTGTGTATTGTAATCTATCCAGCAGACCCATAATACGTCATCCAATTTTATAGACTAGTCCCTTCTTGTTGATACAACGGTTCGCTCCAAGATTCTTTTGATTTCTCTGTTGGAGACTTCAACTTGACACTTGTCTGTTGATGGTAAGCATTAGCAATTTTATGAATTATTTCATATTTGGCTAAGAGTGCATTGAAGTATCTGTTGCAGAAGTGTGTGCCACCATCACTGATGATTGCTCGATGTGTTCCAAAGCGAGTGAAAATATTTTTCTTAAGGAAATGTAAAACCACTTTAGAATCATTCGATGGTAGTGTTGTTACTTCAACACATTTGGAGACGTAGTCTACTACAACCAGAATGTACAGGTTTCCATATGATGGAACAAAGGGTCCCATAAAATCAATCCCTCATACATCAAATATCTCCACTTCTAGAACAAACCTGCTTGCAACACTTTGGCCGCGATTTTATTATTGCTGAAGTGTCTGCCATATGGTGATGAATAACAATATTGCAGAACACTGTTAACCTCCTTCTATAGTACATGACGCCACAATAACTGATCAGCACAATGTTTGAATAGGTACATCTCATCCCAGATATAGTGCTTGACTTCTTTGAAGAATTTATTTCTTTGCTGATGTGTGCATACCAACGACCATTTCCCCAATACTATATAGTTCACTTACTCAGCATACCATGGGATTTCCTTATGCTTAATGACAAACAACTGTTCATGTGGAAAAGTTTCATTAATTGTCAGTTCTGCCAGTGGTACCTCCATTTTAGAGCCTCGACAAGTTATTTACAACTTGATTTTCTATTCCCTTCTTATCTCGGATCTTGACGTCAAATTCTTACAATAGAAGAACCCAACGGATCAATCTGGGCTTGGCATATTTCATCGTGATCAGGTATTTGATTGCTAAATGACCTGTGTAGAACGCCACATTGGGACCCAATAAATAAGAGTGAAATTTATCAAAAATAAATATAAGTGCGAGCAAATCCTTCTCAGTTGTTGTGTATTTGAGCTGTGTTTTATTCAAAGTTTTACTTGCATAGTAAATGGTGTGAAAAACTTTCACCTTTCATTGTCCCAAAACTGAACCTACTGTAAATCACTGGCATCACACATCACTTCAAATGGGAACATCCAATCTGGTACTACTGTGATAGAGTAGAAACTAACTTTTATTTCAAGATCTCAAAATCATGGTGTCATTCCTTAGTGAAATGGAAAGGCATGTCTTTCTATAGCAGATTGCATAATAGTTTAGCAATCTTGGAGAAGTCTTTGATGAATCTCCTGTAAAATCATGCATGCCCAAGAAAACTTCGAATATTTTTGACTGATGATGGTAAAGGTAGTTTCTCTATTGTATTAATCTTTGCTTTGTCTACCTCGATTTCATTCTGTGAGATCCGATGTCTCAGGACAATGTTTACCTGCACCATGAAGTGGAATTTCTCCCAGTTGAGTACCAAATGGGTATCTTCACATCTTTGTAACACTTTTCCCATATTTTGCAAGCTGTGGTCGAATGAGTGTTTAAACACTGAGAAGTCATCCATGAAGACTTCCATGCTTTGTTCTATCATGTTGAAAAGATGGCCATCATGCGTCATTGAAATGTGACAGGAGCATTACAGAGTCCAAATGGCATCCTACCGAAAGCAAAAGTACCATATGGGCATGTGAAAGTAGTTTTCTCCTGATCATCTAGGGTGATGAAATCTGATTGTACCCCAATTATCCATCCATAATGCCCCACCAGTCTGTCTAGCATTTGGTCAATGAATGGTAGCGGGAAATAATCCTTCCATCTGGCTTTATTCAGCTTCCTATAGTCCATACACACTCTTCATCCAGTCATTGTCCTTGTCTAAATCAACTCATTTTTTTCATTTGTGACTCACTCATTCCTCATTTCTTAGGTACACATTGCATAGGACTTACCCAAGAGCTATCAAAGATAGGGTAGATGATGCATGCATCTAACCATTTGATGATTTCTTTCTTTATTACTTCCTTCATGATTGGATTCAGTCTCCGTTGATGCTCCACTGTGGCTTTGTACTCGTCATTCATCAAGATTTTATGATGTAAAATGATGGACTGATGCCTCGAATATCTGCTATAATCCGGCCAATAGCTCTCTTGTGCTCACGTAACACTATCAGCAACTTATCTTTTTGTACCCATATTATAAACGAATAAATCATAACAAATAAATCATAAGATTTCTCTAAGTATGCATACTATAGATGTCTCAGAAGTGGCTTTAGTTCCAGCTGCGGTTTCCACCTATGGTGTCGATATGAAGTTAGAGGCTCTATCAAAATAGTTGATACATTCTTGAGTATCATCATTTAATTCTCTGCCAGTCATGTTGGTGATGCATGCTTCAAGTTTGTTAGTGAAAAGTTGCCTGGCATTTGTGTTCTGGATGATACTATTTATTACATCAAGTCTAAAATGTTTCTCCTCTCATTCATCATTTGGAAACTTCATGGATTTGAAAACATTGAATGTTACTTCTTGGTCTTGCACCATCATGGTTAGTTCTTTTTTTTACATCAATAATAGTTCGACCTGTAGCTAAAAATGGTCCCTCGAGGATGATGGGTATGTCTTTGTCTTCCTCAATGTCCGGGACAATAAAATCTACTGGGAAAATGAATTTGTCGACTTTGACCAGTAAATCTTCCACTACACCTCTCGGAAATGTGAGTGATCTATAAGAAAGTTATAGAGTGACTGAGGTGGGCTTTACTTCTCTAAGATGTAGTTTCCTGTAAATCGAAAAAGGCATCAAGCTAATACTAGCACCCAAATCACAGAAAGCCTTACCGAAGTAATATTCTCCTATTGTAAAAGGGATGGTGAAATTGCTAGAATCCTTCAACTTTGGGGGGGCTTCCTTTGAATGATGGCGCTATATTCTTCTGACAATGTTACAGTCTCATAATCATCCAATTTTCGCTTTCTTGATAGAATATCTTTCATGAATTTAACATAGCTAGGCATTTGTTCCAACGTTTCTACATATGGAATGTTGATATGCAGCTTTTTGAAGATCTCTAGGAATCAAGCAAACTCCAGTTTGTGTTTCTGGAGACACTGTGGAAATGGTGGAGGTTGAGAAAACTTTTCTTGATCAGTTTCTTTTGCCTCTTTTTCCTCCATTTTTGGATCAATTTCTTTTCTTTCTTTTAGAACATTCTTAGTAGAAGCCTTAACCCTAACTGTTGGATTTCTACGATCCTAAGGATCGAATCAAAAGCATAAAAACACATGTGAATACAATCAAGAAAGTCATGGAATACTTACATCGATCGGTTGAGCGACGCGGTAGACAACAAAAATTTCTTGCCCTCCTTTGGAAGTCATGGCAGTGGGCTTTTTGTCCTCCTCCATTTTCGGCTTCAAGCTCCAAGCTTTATCAATGGTGATTCCAAGCTCAAAGGTGGGTTTCCCTATCACCTTGTAGGCCTCTTTGTGTGCTAGCACCTTGATGATTTGCCACAAATCATCCTTTTACTTGTTATAATTTTCGGCCAAGCCAATAAGACAAGAAGAAAATGGTTTCAAAAACCAAAAGGGAGAGAAGGAGTATTTGGCCTCCATGGCCGAATACAATAGAGGGAGAGAGAGAGATAATAGTTTCAATTTTATGTATATGTTAATTGATTTCAAAAATCAATCAAAACAAATACCAAATTCAACTTGCAAAAAGTCAAGCCAAAAGGCATTAAAGCCTTCCACCAACTCACATCAACTATTCACATCCCATCTATCACTATTCACATCACTCATGACAAGTTGTCAAGTCACACAAAGTGATTAGACATCACATCAATTGATTGACTAGTGATTAGACGCTAGATGTGACTAGCGATTAGACGCTATATGTGACTAGCGATTTGATGCTTGACTTGACTTGCATGTCACACTCGAATTCGAAATGCGAATGCACTCGCAAACAATCCCGGGCTCGGGTTCGCTAATTCTAAATTAATGAATTTTTCATTGCGTCGTAATTAAATCTAATTTAATTAAATAATCATGCCTAGCATAATTACTATTCACGTCGCTAACGAATTAATTCTAAATTAACTCGTTTGCCCAAATTAAAATACAATTTTAATTCCGCATCGAAATCCAATTTCATTTAATAGATCGAATATATTAATTTATCGATTAATTCCAAATTAATCGTTATCTCTCTTTTTAATTAATATTTTATCCCAGATAAAATATCTCCGCAATTAATCCCAGATTAATTTTCTCTCTCATCTAATTAATTACAGATTAATTAAAATGCGAGTCATACATCATCGGTGAATCTTCGGGAAGCGACCCATGAGATCCCCAGATATGTTGGCAGTAAATTCGGTTTTCGGACTATCCGAATACGTATGTACCTAGTACTACGTTTTACCGATTTACAAGATAAGGTTGGCTTCTAGCAAAGCGCCATGCCTACCCAATTCTCCAGAAACATGCTTACAGGAATAAGCGATCTATATCAGGCGTAGTATACGTGATATTGTGTATATCGATCCAGTATCAGATGTCACGTGCTAGGCCTGGGGCTGGAATTGTTTCTGCCCCATACGAAGCACATGTCGGATGTCTGGTAACTAGTCTCTATAATCGGATATACATGACCTTGTCATAATATCCCGATAGCTGTAGCATTTAAGAGTACTAATACCGTATCCTACGTGACATCATCTCCACTATGACTGGAGTGATACTTCCGTCTTGACATCACACCCAATACACTACGATTCTCAATATACCAGCAGAGGCGTACACAGAACCGGTTAAAGCCCTAGACAACCAAAACCAAAGTATATTGATTGTCGCAAGTATTAGCGGTGCAAGTCCCAGGTTAAGACCAAATACACCTACCCTAATGTCGGACTTTCATAGACACATAGTCATACTACCAATGGAATTCCGAAGGGGTCTATCCAGAGCGAAGCTATTTTCCATACTATCGGTAAAACACAACCTCCTATTACACTTGCATGAGTATCCAATACTCAAATATATGAGAACTATGCTGTTATGATCTCACATAACACGCACAAGTGTAATACTAGTCTTTTACGCATTTATCGATGTCCAATCTCGATAATACTCTGACTATGGATATTTAATGATTAATCTTTCGTGGACTGATACTGTCTCATATCATCTCAATCCAGGAACTAATCATATGGACCTCCTATCATTTATACATCTAGGTGATCTAATCACAAGTGATAAGAGAGCAATATCATTTGTCACATATTTAATTTGTACAACAACACAATGATCTATACAAATAGTGACGCTATGGGTCATAACTGTCCAACACTAACATCTTTGTTGATTTCAGTGCCGCTTTTCAAAGTGATGGTTGGGCAATGCTCATTTCCTCTGTTCTTTGTATTTGGTATTATGTCAGTAGGAAGGGTACCCTGCAATCTATAACTCTGAGCATTGGCCAGTGGTCCCAATTGATTATCCAGTGCCTTCATAGAAGCTGCTTGGCTTTGAAACATAGCATCGTATGTTGCTACTTGCTTTTTACTTAATTCTGCTTGTGCTTGAATAGTTGCTGCTTGTGCTTGAAACATAGCCTCATATTTGGCTTCTTTCTTTTTCATCTAGGCAAACACATATGATATTCTTGGTTCTTTTCCATACTCCTGGCATTTATTCTGCTGTTGGAATCCGGGGTGGTGGATTGTTTTTTTCCCCTGAATTATTGCTCCATGCAAAGTTGAGATGATTCCTCCAACCTCGGTTGTAGGTATTGGAGTATGGATTTTGTCCTTGTCTTTTGAAGTTTCTGATATAGCTTACAGTCTCATCATGTTGGTTGTAAGATTCTACCTCTGGTTCTCCTCCATATGGTGAACTTGTGGATCTAGCATTAACTTGCATGCTAAGAGTTTCCAGGCATTTGCAAATTTGATCCAACTTGGCATTCACAGCTGTATTGGTTCCTACTTCATGGATTCCTACTACTCCATGGATCATGCTCGTATCTGTTGGCCATATGGAATCATTGTTATCCATTTCTTCAATTAAGTCCCAAGCTTTATCTTCTACTTTTACCATTAAAGCTCCTCCAGCAGTAGCATCTACTATAGTTTTCATCAATCCAGTAAGCCCATTATAGAAGGTTTTTGATTTGAAGCCACTTTACAATCTCATGGTGAGGATATTTTCGGAGCAATTCCTTATATCTTTCTCATGCTACACAAAGGGATTATGAGTCATGTTGCACAAAGGATGTGATGTCGTTTCTTAACTTTATTGTTCTGGCAGAGGGCAAATATTTTGCAAGGAACTTGGTGGCAAGATTGTTCCAAGTTGTGATAGAACCTGCTGGTAGTGAATGGAGCCAAGCCTTAGCTTTGTCTTTCAAAGCATAAGTGACCATGTGCATAAGCATTTCTTCCTCTATTGCTCAGTTGTAGTTGAATGTGCCATAAACTTTGAGGAAGTTACTGATATGGGCATTAAAATCTTTAATTGTACTTCCCTCAAACTGAACTGACTGCTGTATCATCTGAATGCATGCCTTGAATTCATATGCATTTACTGGTAAAAGTGGAAGTAAAATACATGATATGAGGACGTCAACCACCAGAAATTGTTTTGTCTCGAATGTGAATTGGTGGTGCTACTTCCAAAGGTTCAGGTTCTTGATTGTTCATGTTGATAAGTGCTTCTTGATCTTCTCGGATGGATTTCAAAGCTTCTACTTCTTCTTATATAGTGTCTGAAACCCAAGAAAATAAAAAAAAAAAAAAAAAAAAAACTAGACACAAGTAAGATATCTAACCTCAAAATTATAGTAAAAGATAAATAAGTCCTCGGCAACAGTACCAAAAACCTAATCGGTGGTAAACACACATGTAACGCAAGCTCATGTACCACTCAATTAGTATAAAATGTATCGATCCCACAAGGACTTAATACCTATGCTATTAATTTATGAAGCTAAATATCTGCAAGTATCTAATTAATTCAATTGTTGGTAGGATCGTGATTTTTATCTAAAACAGACAATTAAATAAAATTAAGGTAGATTTCAAAAGGAATTAATGATATGAAAATGTTCAGGGTTGTGAATCCTACCAATATCTTTCTAAAGATGAGTTGACTATTTTATGCTTATGTAATGTACTAGTTTATTAACCTGGAAGATGAAGATATCAAAAGCCTCTTTCGATGGTCAGATGCAAACACCCAAAGTAATCCAATTAACTATATTCATATGTTAATTAAGAAACTCCGAATTCATTAAGTTTAAGTTCCAATTATGGCTACCCACGCCCGACAGGTATATTCCTATCTTGGAAGAAAATCTCTAAGGTGAATGTGAGATCGTGAGCTATTGAGTCTATAGCTAAACCTAAACTTCCTTTTCCAAGTTCATTTTAAGTTTACCTAATCAATTTTATTATAGGCCAATTAACAAGAAGCATTAAGAACTATACTCAAAAAATAAACCTATACATCACACAAGACAGAAGAAAAGTCAACTTATTAAATCATTGATATTGGTTTTCATCACAAACCTAGACAACGTAATTAGTTATAACACATACCTAGGATTACTAAAGGCATAAATAAATAAAATATCATAAAATAAGTTGAAATCTATTAAGTTAAAATAAAGTAATAAAAATAAAATAATGGAGTTAGGGGATCCACTTTTAATATTCAAATGTAGGAATCTTACTTTATTACAATATAGAAATTATTCGTATTATCCAATTAATTAAGTCCAACCAGCCATAAAGACGGTGTTATTATTTGTCCATAACCAGTCATATAGGCGATATCTAATTATGTCAAATAAATAAAACCAGCCATAGAGGCTGTATAAACATTAATCAATATTATTAAATTATCATTTCTATATTATAATTAAAGTGAGATTGACCTACCTTATCATATTAAAAGTTTCACCCTTTACTCCAGCAGAAAGAAGTTACCTACTCATGCTTGAATGAAAACAGACAAAATTTTATTACTAAAAATAAAAAGAAAATACAAGAAAACTGAAATTAAACACACAAGACACTCTCTTCTAAGTTTTACAAAGAAATTCTATAAGAAAGCATAAGTTTTACATCAAATTTGGCATGCTATTTATAGGCAAATATAAAGGCTTTCACCAATTCTCCAGCAAACAAGGCATCAAATCCTCCACCAAACATGCAAGCATGTTTGGTAGAAGTGTGACAATTGTAAAATGTCATTTTCCATTTTTTTTTTATAATGACTTTAATGATTACACATAACACACTTTGGATTTTTCATAATTTCCAGTCTTACACACTTCAGAATTCGAAATTCTTGTGAACATCAAAGTTGAAGATCTTTGAGTCTTCTTTCATCTTGAACTTGAATCACCTCAATCCGATATCGAAGTAAAACGTTATGGCCAAAAAATGGAAATTACTCAAAGTTGAAATTTTCGAAATTGTACTTCGTTATAACTCCATTTCAAGTTTTCAACCTCCAAAATCTAAATGTCTAAGTCCAGTTTTTACCCTTCTTTATTCCAAATTTCATCTTTATTGATTCCATTGAGTCCCAATTTTATTTTATCTGTAAATTAAACAAAAATACATCAAAACGTTCATAAAACTTGAGAAACGATACAAAATATTAAGTAAAAATGGCGTAAATATTGACAATTTTTCGCTCATCAACGTGATGGACAATGTGCCTAGTGAATGTAATATTACTTTTGTCCCTGACTCATGTCTCCAAGTTGAGTGTGGCTCACCAACTGACAGGTTCTGCAAAACTGAAGTTGGGGGGTGAGTCCTAAGGAACTCAGTGAGTGTAGCTACAAAATCAGGAAAAACACAATCAAATACTGCGAAATAAATCATCATAGTTAAAATTACTTTTTAAAAGCCATGTATTATAAACCGATTCTTTTCCTTTCAAAATTCTGAGAAAACTGTTTTTGAAAATCAACTGTTTGAAAATCTCTGTAAGCTGTGGAAAAACTTGATGCATGGGGGTGTTACGTATCGCCATCCCCCCATACGTTTAACTAGCAGTCTTAGGGAGTTACGTATCACCATCCCCCAAGCCACTAAACTAGAGTCAGGAGTGATGATTCATGCTATCATCCTGACCCTGAAATTGGGGTCTAGGGTCGTTACATATCACCATCTCTCTAGCCCTGAACTATGTGTGCACACGGATGTATCCGTCAATTCCAAGTTACAACTGAGGTGAGTTTTTCCCCATGCCTCCAAAACCATAAAAACATACTTTTAGAAAATCAAAATTTCTTGAAACATTCTCTTTCGTAAAGTAACTGGAAATAACTTGGCTATTGGCCTTTAAAATTAAATCTCAATTCAAGTAAGTAAATACAACTAAAATAGAAAACATCCACTCACATGTTTGAGGTCTGAATATCTCCTTTTCACATCGTGGAAGTAGATCGCGGCTCCTGTCATGTATCAATATTATGTAAACTTGGTTAGAATATGAGTGATACAATATGTATCAAAATTTAAACTAGTCTTCTCTATTCAGCTAAGGTAGATCTCCACATGGTGCGTGTATATAATGATATGTGCTCTCTAAAATGTCATCTAATATCTTAGAATGGAATGGAATTGGCTAACTGATTTTCTAAAAGAATGAACACGTGTCGGGACACCATATATTACGCGTCGAGATGCTTATCTGGGCTGGTCGAGACAGTGAGTAACTTTTGTTGCACTTCGCGACTCTAGGTGCCAAACATCAAGACTCCATACGCATCGCAACACTATGATGCACGCATCACGACTTCCAATAAACAGAACTGAGACAGAGGCACCTGTTTGATTATCATCATGACGATGGCCCATTGGCATTGCGACGCTCACATATCAGAACTGAAATAGATGCTCTACCTTGATACACGTCACGACACTGGCCCAATGGCATCTCGATGCTCAGCTATTTGCAGCGCCAACCTTCACTTCTTTAATGATCAAGCTCACAAATTCCATTCTTTACACAACCAAAAGTAATTATAAACACTCAATTTATTACCAAGCTAAGTTTCTAACATCCCAACATCACCAAATCCTATTATCCTTACTTAGTACCTCAACTAGGGAGACATACCTAGAAATTGCCCAAACACTAACTTCTTAACACAACAATCATCAATGATCATATTGTTTTCAATCAACAACACACTACAAACATCAAACCCTCAATACTCAAGATTCCAAGTTTTGGGTCAAGTATTTCTTAGCTTAACTCAAATTCTTTCCTCACTAGTAAATTCTCTAAGTTTCATTTTTCCTCTTCTTAGGCTTAGCTTGTAGTGGATTACTCTTGGTTTTCCTTGGAAATTTGCTAGGGGAAGTGAATAATAATCTTCTTCTTCTTTTCTCTCTATAATTTAAGCCAAGAGGGGGTTTCTGTGTGATTTGCAAATTTGAGTTTTGTTCATAATACATGTTGATTGATTCTAGAGAAATCTTGAAGGTTTTGGCCTTTTTTAGCAAAATGAGGGACTTGAGCTCAAAATCCATAAATCTTGTTGGGTCTTAAATTGGGTTAGCTTTATTTGTTGAAAAGAAATGGCTACTCCATGACTAAAACACCTAGGCTCAATATACTAACAATATGCCCGCTAGGCCCAAAATTGAGTAAGATTCATTGGTCCCGAAGTCATCTCCAAGAACTCTTCGCTATAGCTAGGACAAAAATTTTCTAAGTCACCCAGTCCTAATATTATTTGAACTTATAAAATTTGAGACATTACGAATTCTCCCGCTTAAAATGATTCATCCCTGAATCAAAATACTTAAGAGTATGGAACTTACCTTCCTCCATGATTAGCTAGGGGTACCACTCTCGCATGGCTCATTTTGGCTCCAATGTGGATTCCTTTCCTTTGTGGTGTTGCCAAGCCACCTTAATTGAGGGAATCCACTTAGATTGTAACTTTCTCATCTCTTTGTCCACTATAGTTGAGAGTTTCACCAAATAAGATAAATCTTAATGGATATCGACTGTTTATGGTGTTACCAAGCCATCTTAACTGAGAGAATCCATTTAGATCGTAACTTTCTCATCTCCTTGTCCACTATAGTCATAGTTGCACAAAATAAGATAAATCTTAATGGACATCGACTGTTTGGGGATCCAACACATAAGATTCATCACGCATGTATTTTTATAGCATAGACACGTGTAAAACCATGTGTTTCTATCCATGCTGGGTGGAAGCGCTAATTCATAATCTCTCCCTCCAACTCTCTGGAGTATCTGAAACGGTCCAACGTATCTAGAACTGAGCTTACCTTTTTTACCGAATATCATAACTTCCTTAGAAGGAGATACTTTAGGAATATAAAATCTCCTACCTGAAATTCCAAATCCTTCCTCTGATGATCCATATAACTTTTCTACCGACACTGAGCCGTATTCATCCTATCTCTTATTAGCTTTATTTTCCCCACTACATCTTGTACAAAATCGGGCCCCAATAACTTTTGCTCCCCAGTTTCAAACCATCCAATTGGGCATATGCACTTCCTACCATACAAAGCCTCGAATAGTGCCATTTGAAGACTTGTCTGATAACTATTATTATAGAAAAACTCTATAAGTGGCAAATGCTGGTCCCAACTACCCTCAAAATCAATGACAAAGGCCTGAAGCATGTCTTCTAAAGTTTGTATAGTCTGCTCTCTTTGGCCATGCGTCTGAGGGTGGAAAGTTGTACTAAAGCATAGTTGGGAACCCAAAGCCTATTGAAATGATTGCCAAAACTTGAATGTAAACTGAGAACCTTGATCAGAGATTATTGAGATAAGTATTCTGTGCAACGACACTATTGTTAGACAATTATGACCCATAGCGTCACTGTTTGTAAAAGACGTTGTGTTTTTACACAAAATTGACTATGTAGTAATGAAATTGCCTTTTATCATTTCATAATTTATTTACTTTGATATATAAATGGTAAAAGTCCATATGATTAGTTCCGGATTGAGATGATGTGAGACAGTATCAATCCATAAAGGTTTAATCATTAAATATCCCTAGTCGTAGTATTATTGAGACTGGACATCGATAATGTGGAATAGACTATTATTGCACTTGTGCGCGTTGTGAGGGCATAACAGTATAGTTCTCATATGTTTAAGTATAGGATACTTATGCAAGTGCGATAGGAGGTTGTGTTTTACCGATGGTACGGAAAACAGCTTCGCTCTGGATAGACCGTGTGGAATCCCATTGGTAGTATGTATATGTGTCTATGGGAGTCCGCGTCAGGGTAGGTGTATTTGGTCTTAACTTGAGACTTACATCGCTAATACTTGCGACAATCAATAAACTTTGGTTTTGGTCGTCCAGGGCTTTAACAGGTTCTGTGTACGCCTCTATTGGGTTTATCGAGAATCGTAGTGTATTGGATGTGATGTCAAAACGGAAGTATCACTTCAGACATATGGAGATGATGATCATGCAGGGATTCATAACTAGTTCTCTATTGTGTTGCAACCATCGGGATAATGTGACAAAGTCATGATTATCCGATTCAAAGAGACTAGTTGCTTGATATCCGATATGTGCTTCGTACGGGGCAGACACTAATCCAGCCCCAAGCCTAGCATGTGACATCTTATACTGGATCGCAATACGGATACTACGTATTCTACTCCTGACATAGATTATATATTCCAGTAAGAATATTTCTGGAGAATTGGGTAGGCACGGTGCTTTGCTAGAAGCCATTCATGTCTTGTAAATCGATAAGCACGTGGTACGAGGTACTCACTTTATCAGATAGTCCGATAACCGGATTTATTGCCAACATATCTAGAGATCTCTTGGGTCGCTTCCCAAAGATTCACCAATGACAGTTGACTTAAATTAGAATTAATCTGGGATTAATTTAGAGAGAGAAAATTAATTTGGGATTAATTGAGGCTTTATTTAATTTGTGATTAAATGTGTTCAGTAGAGATAGAAAGCGATTAATTTGGAATTAATCGGTAAAATAAATTTAATAGTTAAATTTGATTTTTCTATTTAATTTATTCAAATGGGCTAAAATTAATATATCGGATATATTAATATGAATTGGATTTCATTACGAGATTAAAGTCGGACTTTAATACGAACAAACGAATTAAATTAGAATTAGCTCGTGAACGACGTTCGTAATATATTTGCGAGGCATCGTTATTTAATTAAATTAGATTTAATTATTTAGCGACGAAGGTTCGTTTAATCGGATTAAACGGAACCAAGCCGCGGCAAATGTTCGTAGAGATATTTGAATTTTGAATTCAAATAAGTGGGGCCCACTTCACATGTGTGGTAGGTGGTGGTAGTTGGCATTTATGCCAAGCCACCAACCAACCAACCACCTTGTTTTGGTTTTGGTAAAACCATTTACCCAACTACCAGGTTTTGGTGAAAAGGGTAAAAGGGTTTTACCAAAACAAATCTCTACACACTTGACACAAGTTGGAAAAGAAAACTAGCACTCCTCTCCCTTGGGCGTGAGCTTCCCTCTCCATCTCTCTTTGATTTTGTTCTTCAAATCAGAAGCTAGCACTTAAGCAAGTCAACAAAGCTGATAGGGAAACATCTTCAAGAGTTGGAATCAACACTTTGCTTGGATCTTGGAGATCATCTTCACAAATTTTTTTAAAGCTCAAATCCGTTCGTTGTAAGTATTCCGCAACTTATAATGTTCTTATTCAATGTTTTTCATGCTTATTAGATCCTTGGCATGTTCTAGGAACACTAACAATGGTATCAGAGCCAATTTTAAGCATGAAAAATTTTAGGATTCTTGAGCATAAAATTTGGGGCTTTTGTGTTTTGAACATGATTTTTTCAAATTGATGCTTTGAGCATGTTTAGAATATGATAACTTAGAGTTATGCATGATTACATTTGAAATAAATTGAATGAATCAAAAATTAAAAAAATCTTATCATGGCCGAATGTAACATGAAGTCCACACTGCAGTTTTTTGATTTTTGTAACATAAAATGATGTGTTTAAATGCATGTTTAAATGTTGATTGTTGGTTTGATTGGATTAGAATCAAAGTCAATAATGTTTATGTTAAAATCAAAGAGCATGTTGAGCATGAAATGATGTTTTTAGGCTTCAATTTGTGTTAAGCATGAAATGATGTTTTTTGGCCTCAATTTGTGTTGAGCATGAATTGTTGGATTAAGCATGATTAATTAAGTTAATTGGTATTTTGGAAATATTGAGTTTAATTAATTAATCATGACTAATACACTTTAATTATAATAATTATAATATTTGGAATATTAAAATTGTAATAATTGGCCTTTAAAGTTTATTGGGCTAAAAGTGTGTATTTGGGCTTATGGTTTGACCAAGTTTGGTTTTGGACTTTTGGATTGGATCCAATTGGGCCCAAAACCAATTCCATGAAGTCCAAATACATCACTTGGCCCTTTAAAGAATTTAATTGGGCCTAAATTGATTTGATGGCAATAAGGTGATTCATATTGGGCCTTGGCATTTTGGGTTTGATCCATTATGGCCAAAGCCCATGCCTTAAGAATCAATTAAAAGCCCATTGGACTTTAATTAAAATGACATTGGATGTTATTGGGCCTTTGAGACCCACCAAGATTGGATTTGGAATCCAAGTCTTTAAGGCAAATATATAAGTGTAAATATTTAATTTGAATTAAATTAGAATTAGTATTGAATACAAATAAATTGGATTTAAAGTTGTAGTTCGATATAATTCAAGAATACGTATTTAAAAGTATTTATTCTTAAACGAGTTGGACTCGCGCAAATCAAATCATTGTTTGAACATTGGATGGTCATTAATCAAATATTAATTAATTGGATTAGATTGATTGAATAACATGATTTGTTTGAATACATAAATGTGTTGTATGTATAATGTATATCGGATGGATATTAGAAGGGCAAGGGCAATTTTGGAAATTGTAATAAATTAGAATTTATTAAATTGGGCCTGCATGTCCAGCCTTTAATCTCTTTACTCATTGTAATTCTCTTCTCACCTATTCCCCTCAGTGTAAATGAGGTTTCTTTATTGTATTTTGTAATTGGGTAGGAGTTAGAATAGTTCTAGTCGGGGAGAGGAAAGGGAGCGATTTGTTCTAGGAACAATCTATTTAAATATCCATCCGCATATCGTTATTAATTTACTTTTGCGCCTTATGATGTTTTAGAAGCATGCTTAAGGGTGTATGATGAGACCTAATCAAAGATAATAAATTGGATGCCAATTTACGCGAAAAACCCTGAAAAACATATTAAGCGTTTTTCCTTCCGTTGAGTGATTCTTACTCAAGATCCAAAGTTGGCATTGGTTTGTTGGCCAAAGTCAAGACCTTTGTCAATTGCAGATGTGTTTGAATCATGAAAGTTTTGTTCTATATCGGTGTCTTGTCCAAGTTGTGATTTTTTTGCCAAAGTCAAGATCACTTCTTGTCCATCGACATTGATTACGAAGCTTTCCATGTCAATGGGTCCCGCTTAACTGGAATCATTAAGCTTGTCGTGCCAAAGCCATGACTTAGTTGATTCAGAGGAAAAAGGTTAGGAAAATATATTGGATATATTGGCATATATACTGTATATACATTCAGACTTGGATGTCCACCTACCGGATCTAGGAATTGGATGAGATCCAATTGATCATCGAGATCTACCGAGTTAAGTTTCATACAGCTTGTTGGCCAAAGTCAAGGTTGTGTGTTATTTAACGGGATCATAGCCCACTAGGAAACTATGTTTCCCGAGTACTCGACAGAGGGTTAGAGGCTCGCCGAAAAATAGTGGGAGGCTAGTATTGAATTTTCAATTTCATTCAGATACTTCGCTTTACGCGCTTTCAAATAATTTCATCAAAATTACTTTATTAGTTGGACTAATATATTGTTATTTTTCTATGTAACAGTTAGACTATACCCATTATCGTTGACTAGATAGTTGGACTATCGTAGTCAAGATGACAGGAAAGGGAAATGTCTGCGACATTATCATGGGAGAAAATGTCTTCAAGGGCACGAACTTTGCAGATTGGGAAATGAAACTTATGATTGTCCTAGGTGCAGAGAGGATGTTGTATACTTTACAGAGACCTCTTGGGCCTAAGCCCGGACCGAATGAGACACTTGAGCTGGAGCTTTGGAAGACTCACAGCGATGATTGTGACACAACTCAGTCCATTATGCTTGATTCGATGACTCAGCATTTCCGTAGACAAAATAGGGACTTGGATCCTTATAATATGTTAGCGAGGTTGCAAGATCTGCATCGCTCTAACAAGAGGATGCAGAGGTACGAGTTAGTGAAGAATCTCTTTCGCTCACGCATGACAGAAGGCATGTCTGTTGAGTCCCACGTGGCACAGATGATTGCTGACATTGATGAGCTGGCCAACATGGGGATAGTCTTTGAGGCTGAGATTACTGTGGATATGATCTTGCAATCTCTCCCTGATTCCTGGAGACAGTTCATCATAAATTATAATTTGATGAACAACAGTGATACTCTTGGAGAGTTACTGTCAACTCTCAAGGAGGCTGAGAAGGAGCTTCAAAAGGGCAACAAGCGTGAGGCACACTTTACATCGACATCTCATGCACCTAGGGCTGGGCTCAAGGCAACTAGAGGTGTGAAAATGAAGAAGCATAACAAAAAGGGCAAGGCGAAATCGTCAAAGGCTTCTGGGAAGCCAAATGACAAATCTCAGGATGTTTGCCTACAGTGCGGCAAGCGGGGTCACTGGAAGCGTGACTGTCGTGGGTACAAGGCGCTTCAGAAGGAGATTAAAGCGGGCAAGGCACCGGCTTCAGGTATGTTTGTTATTGAAATAAACATGGCTACTTCTAGTTTTAAAAATTGGATTTTTTATTCTAGTTGTGGTACTCACATATGTACTGATGTGCAGGATCTGCAGATTAGCAGGAGACTGACCTCAGGGGAGATTGATCTACGCGTTGGAAATGGGGCATCAGTCGCCGTTTTGGCCGTTGGCACTTTTGTTTTAGAACTGCCTTCGGGGCATGTACTTAAACTTTCAGACTGTTATTATGTACCTAGTTTGACTAGGAATATTATCTCTGTATCTTGTTTGACCCAATGCGGGTACACTTTTGTATTCTGAAACACTGAGTGTTTTGTTTATAAAGATGATTTTGAGATATGTTCTGCTGATGCTAATAATGGTCTTTATATTTTGAATATAAATCAATCTCAAACATATAATGTAACAAACAAAAGGCTCAAACTAAGTAACAAAGATGAAACTTATATGTGGCACTGTCGTGTGGGACACATTAACAAGACTCGCATATCCACACTTTCGAAGAGTGGGTACTTGGACGGATTTGATCCAAATTCATATGACGTCTGCGAATCTTGCTTATTAGGCAAAATGCCTAAATCACCTTTTAGCGGTAAAGGTGTACGCGCCACCGAACTGTTAGCCCTCGTTTATAGTGACATTTGTGGGCCCATGTCTAGCCAGGCTAGAGGTGGATACGAATACGTCGTAACCTTTATGGATGATGCATCGCGTTATGGTTATGTGTATCTTATGAGACATAAGTCGGAAACTTTTGAGAAATTCAAAGAGTTTCGACACGAAGTTGAAAAACAGACCGGCAAGAGTATAAAGACATTACGATCGGACCGTGGTGGCGAATACTTGAGCAATGAGTTTCTAGATTACTTAAAAGAATATGGTATTCTTTCACAGTGGACACCTCCTGGAACACCGCAATTAAACTAAATCACCTTTTAGCAGTAAAGGTGTACGCGCCACCGAACTGTTAGCCCTCATTCATAGTGACGTTTGTGGGCCCATGTCTAGCCAGGCCAGAGGTGGATAGAATACGTCGTAACCTTTACGGATGATGAATCGCGTTATGGTTATGTGTATCTTATAAGACACAAGTCGGAAACTTTTGAGAAATTCAAAGAGTTTCGACACGAAGTTGAAAAACAGACCGGCAAGAGTATAAAGACATTACGGTCGGACCGTGGTGGCGAATACTTGAGCAATGAGTTTCTAGATTACTTAAGAGAATATGGTATTCTTTCACAGTGGACACCTCCTCGAACACCGCAATTAAACGGTGTATCCGAACGGAGAGAAACCGAACTCTGTTGGACATGGTAAGGTCTATGATGAGTCGCACTAAGCTATCTATTTCCTTATGGGGATATGCATTAAACAGTGCAGTTCTTATTTTGAATAAGGTTCCGTCAAAGTCTGTACAACAGACACCATATGAGATATGGACAGGAAAGAAACCGGGTTTCTCGTTCCTAAAGATTTGGGGATGCTGGGCATGCGTCAAACGTTTGGAAGGTACCAAACTTGAGCCCAAATCAGATAAATGCTTATTCGTAGGATATCCTAGGGAAACCAAAGGATATTACTTCTATCACCCACGAGAGAACAAAGTATTTGTTACTGTACATGCGGTTTTCCTTGAGAAGGAATTCCTAAATACAGTGGTTAGTGGGAGGAAAGTAGAACTCGATGAAAATTGGAGTGATACTGTTCCTAGCATAGAATCCTCAACGGAACAAGAACAGTCCATCCGGGATGAGACTCTACCACAATCTTCTATTACACAAGGACCGCATAGGTTGGAGAGAGTCAAGAACCAACCTGAGAGGTATGGGTTTCTGATCTCACCTCATGTAGATATTAATCTCATCGAGGATAACGAACCAGCTACGTATGAGGAAGCGATACAAGATATCGATTCCGCTTTATAGCAAGAGGCCACGAAGTCCGAAATGGATTCCATGTACACCAACCAAGTTTGGACACTGGTTGATGCATCAGAAGGCGTAAAGCCTATTGGATGCAAATGGATCTTCAAGAAGAAGACCAACATGGAAGGCAACGTACAAACATACAAAGCTAGGCTTGTAGCGAAGGGGTATTGTCAACAACATGATGTCGATTACGATAAAACTTTCTCACTCGTTGCCATGATTAAATCCATTCGGATAATGCTTGCTATTGCTGCTATTTCGATTACGAGATATGGCAGATGGACGTTAAAACCGCTTTCCTTAACGGAATCCTTTTGGAGGATGTTTATATGCAACAGCCTGACAGTTGTATCATGCCTAGACTTGCAAACAAGGTTTGTAAGTTAAATCGGTCCATCTATGGACTGAAGCAAGCATCGCGGTCATGGAACCAACGTTTTGATGAGATCATAAAAGAATATGATTTCATTCAAAATGATGATGATCCTTGTGTATATAAGAAGGTTAGTGGGAGCGCACTGACATTCATTGTCCTTTATGTTGACGATGTATTGCTTATGGGCAATGACATTCCCATGTTAACATCGGTGAAAGCTTGGCTTTCATTAAAATTCTCCATGAAAGATCTGGGAGAAACAGCCTTTATTCTAGGAATAAAGATCTACATGGATAGATCTAGAAAGCTGCTTGGACTCTCCCAGAGCACGTACATTGACAAAGTGTTGAAAAGATTCAACATGGATCAGTCCAAGAGGGGACTGTTACCAGTGTCACATGGCATCTCTCTATCTAAGGACATGTGTCCTAAAACTCAAGATGAGAGAAACAGCATGAGTCGGATATTGTTTGCCTTGGCAGTCGGATCGGTCATGTATGCCATGATATGTACACGACCTGATGTCTCGTATGCTTTGAGCATGTATAGTCGCTATCAGGCCGATCCAGGTGATGGTCACTGGATTGCGGTTAAGAACAACCTTAAGTATCTTAGACGAACTAAGGATGCTTTCTTAATTCATGGAGATGGAGAACTTGAGGTAACTGGGTATACCGATGCAAGTTTCCAAACCGATAAAGACGACTCTAAGTCACAATCCGGGTATATATTTTGTTTGAACAACGGAGCAGTAAGCTGAAAATCTTCCAAGTAAGAGACTGTTGCCGATTCAACAATAGAAGCGGAGTATATTGCTGCAGCTGAAGCAGTAAAAGGGGCAGTTTGGATCCGTAAATTCCTAATTGGATTAGGAGTAGTTCCGTTAGCAGCTGAGCCCGTTCCATTATTTTGTGATAATAACGGGGCTATAGCGCAGGCTAAGGAACCACAGTCTCATCAACGATCCAAACATGTTCTTCGATGCTTCCATCTGATTCGTGAGATCATACATCGTGGCGATGTGAAGATCGAAAAGGTCGCATCAGATGACAACATTGCAGACCCGCTGACGAAAGCTATTTCACAGCAAAAGTTTGAGAAACATATACATAGTTCAGGTGTTAGATGCTTGAGTGACTGGCTATAGGCCAAGTGGGAGATTGTTAGACAATTATGACCCATAGCGTCACTGTTTGTAAAAGACATTGTGTTTTTGTACAAAATTGACTATGTAGTAATGAAATTGCCTTTTATCATTTCGTAATTTATTTACTTGATATATAAATGGTAAAAGTCCATATGATTAGTTCCGGATTGAGATGATGTGAGACAGTATCAATCCATAAAGGTTTAATCATTAAATATCCCTAGTCGTAGTATTATCGAGACTGGACATCGATAATACGGAATAGACTAGTATTGCAATTGTGCGCGTTGTGAGGGCATAACGGCATAGTTCTCATATGTTTAAGTATATGATACTTATGCAAGTGCGATAGGAGGTTGTGTTTTACCGATGGTACGGAAAACAGCTTCGCTCTGGATAGACCCTGCGGAATCCCATTGGTAGTATGTATATGTGTCTATGGGAGTCCGCGTCAGGGTAGGTGTATTTGGTCTTAACCTGAGACTTACATCGCTAATACTTGCGACAATCGGTAAACTTTGGTTTTGGTCGTCCAGGGCTTTAACAGGTTCTGTGTATGCCTCTATTGGGTTTATCGAGAATCGTAGTGTATTGGATGTGATGTCAAGATGGAAGTATCACTTCAGACATATGGAGATGATGATCACGCAGGGATTCATAACTAGTTCTCTATTGTGTTGCAACCATCGGGATAATGTGACAAGGTCATGATTATCCGATTCAAAGAGACTAGTTGCTTGATATCCGATATGTGCTTCGTACGGGGCAGACACTAATCCAGCCCCAGGCCTAGCACGTGACATCTGATACTGGATCGTAATACGGGATACTACGTATTCTACGCCTGACATAGATTATATATTCCAGTAAGAATATTTCTGGAGAATTGGGTAGGCACGGTGCTTTGCTAGAAGCCAACCATGTCTTGTAAATCGGTAATCACGTGGTACGAGGTACTCACTTTATCGGATAGTCCGATAACCAGATTTACTGCCAACTTATCCAGAGATCTCTTGGGTCGCTTCCCAAAGATTCACCAATGACAGTTGACTTAAATTAGAATTAATCTAGGATTAATTTAGAGAGAGAAAATTAATCTGTGATTAATTTAGAGAGAGAAAATTAATCTGGGATTAATTGGGGCTTTATTTAATCTGGGATTAAATGTGTTCAGTAGAGATAGAACGCGATTAATTTGGAATTAATCGGTAAAATAAATTTAATAGTTAAATTTGATTTTTCTATTTAATTTATTCAAATGGGCTAAAATTATATATCGGATATATTAATATGAATTGGATTTCATTACGAGATTAAAGTCAGACTTTAATACGAATGAACGAATTAATTTAGAATTAGTTCGTGAACGACGTTCGTAATATATTGTGAAGCATCATTATTTAATTAAATTAGATTTAATTATTTAGCGACGAAGGTTCGTTTAATCGGATTAAACGGAACCGAGCCGCGACAAATGTTCGTAGAGATATTTGAATTTTGAATTCAAATAAGTGAGGCCCACTTCACATGTGTGGTAGGTGGTGGTAGTTGGCATTTATGCCAAGCCATCAACCAACCAACCACCTTGTATTGGTTTTGGTAAAACCATTTACCCAACTACCATGTTTTGGTGAAAATGGTAAAAGGGTTTTACCAAAACAAATCTCTACACACTTGACACAAGTTGGAAAAGAAAAACCCTAGCACTCCTCTCCCTTGGGCGTGAGCTTCCCTCTCAATCTCTCTTTGATTTTGTTCTTCAAATCAAAAGTTAGCACTTAAGCAAGTCAACAAATGTGATAGGGAAACATCTTCAAGAGTTGGAATCAACACTTTGCTTGGATCTTGGAGATCATCTTCACAAATTTTTTTAAAGCTCAAATCCGTTCGTTGTAAGTATTCCGCAACTTATAATATTCTTATTCAATGTTTTTAATGCTTATTAGATCCTTGGCATGTTCTAGGAACACTAACAACTATCTTATCCAGATATAGTTTGGCATATTGAGCTACTAAGTAGCTGATTCTTACTGGAAGAAAATGCACAGATTTAGTCAATCTATCCATAATCACCCATATATAATCGTATCCCTTTGAAGTACGAGGAAGCCCAACCAAAAAAATCCATAGTAATATTTTCGCATTCCCATTCCAAAACGTCTAAACTTTAAAGTTTCCCTACTGGCCTCTGATTTTCTGCTTTAACCTGTTGGCAAGTGAAATATTTTGTAAAAAATTCCACTGCATCTTTTTTCATACCATCCCACCAGTAAAAACTCTTAAGGTCATGATACATCTATGTGATCCCGAGATGCATGGTATAGGATGGAGTGTGGGCCTTTTTCTAACAGTGAATGTTTCGACTTTTGAGCTGGGGGAACAACAATCTTGTTCAGCTTCCTGATGAGTTTCTCACTGTCTACATGATATACATCATTTGTGCCTTGCTACAACCTGCCTATAATCTGTTGCATTTCGGGGTCTACTTCCTTTGCAACTCTGATCTTATCTATAAAGGTAGATCAAACATATCTACGCTAATAACGCTCTCTGAGCCGTTACCTGAAAACTCACTCCATCCAGTATACATCTTTACATCTGTCTGGCTGGATGCCATTTCTCAATCAGCATATGAGCTAAACTACCCATAGATATCCTGCTTAAAGCGTCAGCTACAATGTTAGCTTTGCCCGAATGGTACTGAATTGAACAGCCATAATCTTTTGGTAACTTCATCCACCATCTTTGTCTTAAATTAAGCTCCTTTTTTTCACTCTGGAAATATTTAAGGCTTTTGTGATCGGTGAAAATTTCAAACTTTTCACCATATAAGTAATACCGCCAAATCTTGAGAGCAAAAATTATTGTAGCCATCTCATGATCATGAGTGGGATAATTCTATTCATAAAGCTTTAGTTGTATGGAAGCATAAGCAATAACATTTCCCCATTGCATCAACACATTTCCCAATCCCACTCTAGAAGCATCACAATACAATGTAAATCCTCCTCATCTCGGTGGCAGTACAAGAAAATGAGCAGTAGTCAATCATCGTTTGAGCTCCAGAAATCTCATTTCACAAGCATCCGACCACTCAAACTTCAAATTCTTCTGAGTTAGTCGTGTTAATGGAGCATATATTCTTGAGAAATTCTCTACGAATCTCCTATAATATCCTACTAACCGTAAGAAACTACGATTCTCTCGTCACACTGATAGGCCAGTGCAGTTCTAAATACCCTCGATTTTTTTGGAATCTACCTCAATCCCTTCTTTTGACACCACATGCCCCAGAAATCCATACCAGTCAACCAAAACTCACATTTTGAGAACTTAGAATACAACTTATGTTCCCTCAGTGTCTGCAAAACCTGTTGCAAATACTCTGCATGCTCCTACTCACCATGTGAGTACACAATAATGTCATCAATGAAAACTATCACAAACTAATCTAGAAAGGGTCTGAACACCTTATTCATCAAATCTATGAAAGCCGCAAGGGCATTGGTCAAACAAAATGACATTACCAAGAACTCGTAATGACTAAACCAAGTCCGAAAGGCTGTCTTCGGGACGTTGCTCTTCCAAATTTTCAAGTGGTGATATCTTGATCATAGATCGATTTTTGAACAGCACTGCGCCCTTGTAACTGATCAAATAAGTCATCGATCCTTGGTAGTGGATACTTGTTGTTGATTTTCACCTTATTCAGTTACTGGTAATTTATACATAACTGTGTTCCATCATTCTTCCTCACAAATAGCACTGGAGCGCCCCACAGAGACACACTGGGTGAATAAAGCCCTTATCTAGTAAGCCTTGTAATTGTGCCTTCGATTCTTTGGGTTCTGCAAGGGCCATCCTATACAGGTGAATCGATATAGGTTGCATCCGTGAATTACTTCTATGCAGATTCCAATTTCTCTATCCTAAAGTAGCCTTGGCAACTCATCTAGAAGATGTCAGGATACTCCTAACCACCCACCGGGATCTGCTCAAAGCTTTTATCTTACACTCTATTATATGTCACATAAGCTAAGTAACCCATGTTTCTCTTCCGAAGTAACTTAAATGCTTGCATTACTGATATTAAATTATGAGGTATTGTACTTCTATCCCCCTAATAGACTTTCACTGATTGATTGAGAATATGCAACATAACAGTCTTCTCCCGACAATGTAATACTGCAAGGTGCATGGCTAACCAATCTATCCCCAAGATGACATCAAAACCCAATATACCCAATACTATTAGATTGGTGTGATAAATATGCACATCAATATTCACTGAACAATTCCTCACACCACACGTAACCTATATTAGATCTCTTACCGGGGTAGCTATCATGATAGATGAATTTAAAGGCTCTGTATCTCTACCCAAGTGAGTGAAAAAACATGGTGACATAAAAGAGTGTGTGGCACCTGAATCAAACAACACTTTAGCTTGCACAGTTCCAATCAATAGTGTACTTATGACGACTGCATTAGAAGCCTGTGCCTCTTAGGGTGTGAGGTTATACACATTACCCTGAACTCTACTTAAGGAAATTTATCCTCGATCATCTGTCCCCTACCTATGGATCTCTGTCTTCCTCCTCCCATACTCTTGCTGGGCTATGGTTGGGGTGTTGATGGAGCAGTACTGAATGATGGCAACTGACCTTCTTGTACTGAGCAATCCCTCTTTAAATGGCCTATCTGTCCCCATCGATAACACCCGCTGCTCCTAGACCGAAAAACTCTCGTATGGGATCGTCCACAAGTTGAACATCGAGAAAAACCTCGCCCTAGCTGGGCCACTGATGGAGAAGAAACTGTGCAAGAGATGGCACTCTGAGTCAGTTTGTGATCCTAACCTCTCTGAGCCAGGCCCATATCTATACATGTAGTATGTGGAGTCGACATCTACTGTTGTCTCTTTGGGCCACTCTACTGCAGCCTAACCCTTTCCTCTAATCTTGGCCACTTTTGAGACTCCCTCTCAGCTTGTCTCTCTCTAACTCACGCCTCAAATCGCAAGGTAGTATTTAAAACCTGAATATATGTGGCAGTCTCTGTGAAGTTGATGGAGCGAAACAAGTAATCCCGAAGCCCATTAACAAACCTATTCCCCTTCATCTATTTTTTACTGATTAAACGTGGGGCATAACGAGATAATCAAGTAAATCGTACTTCGTACTCGGAAACTGTCATATGCACCTCCTGAATCAACTGCTCAAACTCTCGAGCTCTAGCATCTCTAATACTCTGCAATAAAATATGGATAAGAAAGATGTACTGAACTCTACCCATGTCAATGGAGGAGCATCTCTACGTCGTCCATCTCGAAAGGACATAAACAAAGTGTTGGAAACATCCCTCAGCTAAAAACTAACTAACTCAACTTCTCTTTTCGGTAAACACCCTAAAGCGGTGCATATGCGGTCTGAATCCTTAATAAATCCAGATGAGTCAAGGGATGACTCTACTCCCGAGAATGTAGGAGGATGAAGCTTCCGGAAGTCATGTAAGAAAACTAGCAACTCATATCACTACATCACCTATACTGTCACTAGAGGCGGCCAGGAGGTACCGTGGAAGGTCCTGCATAGAAAGTGGTAGGATCTGGTCTGTTTGGAGGAAATACTGTCTGGTAAGCCATTGAAAGTCCTACAGGTGAAGGTGGATCGGGAACTGCGGGTTCTGTAGCTCTCAACTCTAGGCTTGAAGGCTGGTGCTAATGGTTAACCAACTAAGCAAAAGCTGCTACTGACCGCTGAATCTGCTACAAACCTGCAGCTACTGGATCATTAGGTTGAATCACTAGTCCTGCCCTATCTTCTCCTACACCACCCTCATATCGACTCTGCTCTTTTCCCTCTACCTGACTTAGGGGGTGCCACTGATTGCTGGTTTGGATATAGACCCTGGGGTGTTCTTCCATGTCTATGTCTACCTCTAACTCCGGTTCTACCCTTAGGTGGCATAATATCTAAGTAATCAAGAAGGTAAATGTTCAATTGATTTTTTTAAGAAATTATGATCAATCAAAATAATATATACCTCGGGACAAGATTACTATAGAAACAACCTCCTATATATGGTAATACCCCAAGTATACTACATATATAAGACACTGCAGTCACTGACTCCCTATACCATACTCTGATACCAACTTTGTAACATCCTCAATCCGGGAATGTTATCGGTAGGTAACAAATCCCACAGCCACCTAAGTCACTAACAGATGCTGAAGAATCTAACTTTTATCATATTACCATGCACTGACTTTTGTGTTCAAACACATGCAATCATAAAACTGACTTAAATGCAAAACTCAGAAGAATACATACACAAATTGAATATTCACCATATATACATCAACATGATGTGACTGTTATATTGGAAAATGAAAACATAGAAGACTACATTCTATATAAATGTAACTTTGGCATGATGGACAGTGTTCCTAGTGACTACAGTATAACACTTGTCCCTAACTCATGTCTCCAAGAGTTACATGTGGCTCACCAACTGACAGGTCCTGTAAAATTGTAGAGTGAGGGAGGTGAGTCTTAAGGAACTCAGTGAGTGGAGCTACAAAATCATGAAAACAGAGTCAAATACTATTGAATAAATCATCATAGTCAAAAATCACTTTCTCGATCTTAGATTTCCGACGGTATAAAGTTCATAAAAATCAGAGATCGTATGAAAAATTTACAGTCTAAATACTATGAGTTATCCGGAGTGGAACATCATATAATTTCATGTCGAAATTTCGAAGAATTTACGATTGTACTCAAAGTCATTTCATAAGTGCATATGTGTTCGAACATAATTTATATTATATATTACGCGTTTCACAATGTAACAGTAGTCGAGATCGCTGGATGTTACAAAATACAAAGCACTTCAAATGTGATTTTATACAATCAAATCATAAATCCAAACAATCCCTCTGTAATCCCAATTTTTTCCACCAGAAATTTGAATCAAGAAAATCCCATTTTGCCTCCTCGGGCAGTGAGAAGAATTTGTTGCTCAGTACCATGAATTATATTTAGTGAAGAATAAGTCTTATTGTTCCAGTACCATTTTATTTTCCACGCTATGTCTTATCACCAAGAAACTGAACTGTAGCTCCTTTGAACTCACAATATTTTTCTCTACATATTTTAAAGAATAAAAGTTACACCCTGTTGTTTTACTCTCTCTTTGGAAGAATGATGGAGAAGAAAATGGTGACTAAGTAATTCTCAAAATGAATTAGGGTTAAATTAGATAATCTTTTGTCTTTTTATATGCTAGGATTTATGTTAAATAAATTATAATTAAAATTACAATATTAAGCCCTAAATAATCCTTCAAATTTCGGCCACTTTTCAAAATTTATAACATAAAAGTTTGATTTAATGTGTTAATTGAAATCATATCTTAATGCAAATTAAATTCAAAAGTTTGTATTAATATAACTTAATCAATTCAAATTTAAACCTTTTTAAATTTGAAATGTTACTATTTCATAATCATAAATGTTTGAAAAATTTTATATTAAACTGATTTAATATATATAGTTTTCATATATAACTATAATTATTAATCATATTAGTAATTTTAACATAACAAGTTATTATATATGTGAGTTTATAATTGCACTATTCAATTATTATATGATTTCCTTTAGTGTATCGATCGAACTAGTATGAAGACCAAATGAACCCCGTAACTCCGAGCTTCAATAACATCGGGATATTGATTCAAATTCTCTAATAAAATATTTTAAATTATTAACTTTAGAAGATGAGTGGTGCTCGTTAGATAAGGCCGGCTAAGAGAAGATTTAATAGCAGGAATTGTAAGATGATGTGTTAAATTATGTATGTCCTATAGGATGTAATTTTCATTATCTTAGTGGATTATTTAATTTCTGAACATGATATGTTGTTGGAAGAGAGCTCAAAACAGTAAAAATCTTCTATGTGCTTTACTTTCTGCTATTTATAGCTTTCAGTAACTTTAATTAATTTGACTAATCTATTATTAAATATGTGACCGAACTTGTAAAATTGATCAAAAGTACTTACAATTACCATTTTCATGAAAAAATTAAGTTAATTCTTCAAAAGGCCAATATATAGACCTTTTCGTTATTGGAAAGTAGGAAAAACCAAATTTTATCCTGTGTTTCTTCATAATCAATATTCCAGAAGTATGGGTTGACAAATTTTTAAGTTTACAAAATAAAATTATTACAATAAACAAACGCAAAGAATAAATACACAATAATTTATGTTGTTCAATTTTTGACCCCAAAAAAGACGTAGATGACTTTATAACAAATGAGAGAAGGCCACTACAATTTCTAAAACAGTGTCATTTTTGTGGGTGTAGTTTCTTGAATTTTCAAAGGAAATTATTTGAGAGGAAAAAATTTGTGGATCAAATTTTTTGTTTTTTGTTTTCTAAAAAGTGCTGGGTCCCAATTAGGCCAATTAAAATGAAATGACCTGTCTTTTGTGTATAGCGGTCTTTCTGGGCCAAAATATTTATGGCGATTTAGATGTGGGAACTGAAAATATATTTCCCTGCATGGACATTGCTACGGTAGCCATCCAGATTCCAGAATGAGATACAGGAGTACTATAGGTAAGCCAATTGTTTTTTGCTATTATTTGGATGCAAAATGATCAAAAATAAAAACAAAATGGGTGACAATGGATTTTTATAACTGGTTGTCTAAAAAATTAATAAATAAATAGTAAATTATTAATAAAATATAAAAATTAAATATATTGAAAAACTAATATGTAAATAATAATGTATTAAATTAAGGATTTAATGGTCAAAATTACATATTAATAATTAAAAGTTGGATGATAGTAAATGTTTCATATTTATTGATTTCGATAATATATTTAATAATTTAAATTACATGTTCAATAATCAAAGTTGGTTTATAAAATAATAAAATATTACATGTTATTACATGTTAATGGTCAAAATTTTATGTTAATAGTTAAAAATTTCACATTCTAAAAGGTTTCGGATTTATTAGTTTCAGTTGGAAGTGAATGGTTAAAATTATATGTTCGGTTATAAAGTATTAAAAGATAGCATGTTATTACTAGAAATTACAGAATAAATAGTTAAAGTTAAAATTTTGAAATTTGAGTGAAATTAATCGACACGTGGAAAGAAAATTCAAATCTTACTCTCATCGAACTTTGTCACCATAGCCAGACACGTCGAAAGAAAATTCAAATCTTAGGTTCATCGAACTTTGTATCCAAAGCAAAATTCTTATGTTCAAGGAAGACCAAATTGGCCAAATGACAAGGAATATGAAAGCGACACCTGCTTTACTCATGAATATTATTAGTTATGCCCTGCAAATGTAGTAGCGAAAACCTCTTTAAAAGGAGGTGGAGGACACCAAAATGACACAAGGAGCAATTAAAATCAAAGATGGATCTGTTAATTAGCTGCATACTATGGCTTGTATTCACATTGGTTTGGGTGGTGGCTTTAAATTCCTATTTAGGTGGAAGGAAAAAGCTACCACCGGGACCGAAGCGTTATCCGGTGATCGGAAACCTATTGGAACTGGGTGACAGACCTCACAAGTCACTAGCCAAGCTTGCCAAAATTCATGGCCCTATCATGAGTCTAAAATTTGGGCAAGTGACCACAGTAGTTTTTTCTTCTCCAACCATGGCCAAAGCTATCCTTCAAACTCATGATACATCTTTCTGTAATCGCATGGTCCCTGATGCAGTCGTTTCCAACAGACACAATGAATTTGGAATGGTCTGGCAGCAGATGGCAGCACCATGGAAAACTATTCGAAAAATATGCAACCTACATATTTTCTCTAGTAACAAACTCGATGCCAATGAACACCTCCGGGGCAAGAAAATCCAAGATCTTCTTGCTTATGTTCAAGAAAATGCCGAGTGGGTACAGAAATAGATGTGGGCCGAGCTGCTTTCAATACTTCACTTAATTTATTAGCTAACACAATTTTTTCTGTTGATTTGGTGATCCCGCCGTCCCAGAGTTGAAGGAAATAGTTTGTGGTATGATGCATGAAACAGGAAGGACAAACTTGTCCGATATTTTTCCTTATCCGTTGCTTAAAAAGCTTGACCTGCAGGGGATACGGCTTCGTGTTTCAAATTATGCTGACAAGCTGTTCGAGGTATTTGATCGCTTGATTGATCAACGTTTGGAGCAAAGACAAGAACATGGCTACACTGAATCTAAAGATATGTTAGATACTCTTCTCAATATTAGCCAAGACAAGAGCAGCGAGATTGATAGAAATGATATGAAACATCTGTTTTTGGTAAAATATTTTTTTTTTCTCATTCTCTTACGAATTATAAGTTTTATATTTGTAATTAGTTATTTCAATTAATATAACAGGATTTGTTTTCTGCGGGATCTGACACAACTTCAAATACACTGGAATGGGCAATGGCAGAACTACTCAACAATCCAGATGCTTTATCGAAAGCCAAATTGGAGTTAGAAGAAACAATTGGGAAAGGCAAGCCAATTGAAGAATCAGATATCACTCGGTTACCTTATCTACAAGCAGTAGTCAAAGAAACCTTCAGATTGCACCCAACAGTTCCTTTATTACTTCCACGCAAAGCCTCAGCGGATGTAGAAATTGGTGGCTTCACAGTGCCAAAAGGTGCACAAGTTTTAATTAATGCATGGGCTATTAGCACAGATAAAACTACATGGGAAAACCCTCACTCTTTTATGCCTGAGAGGTTCTTGGGTACAGATATTGATTTCAAAGGCCGCCATTTTGAGCTTATACCCTTCGGAGGTGGGCGCCGAATATGTCCTGGTTTACCGTTGGCAATTAGAATGTTATATCTAATGTTGGGTTCACTTGTTAACTGTTTTGGTTGGAAGCTTGAAGATGATAGCATAGACATGGAAGACAAATTTGGCCTCACCTTATTGAAAGCTCAACCACTTCGTGTTATCCCTGTTCCCCTTTAGTACCTGTTATATACCTAGTTTTATTTCTGCCTCCGTGGCAGCCAATAATGCATTTTGCAGGTTTTCATCACTGTTGTCTATTTCTTCTTGTTACTATTGATATCAACTATGTAGATGATCAGCTTGATCTGATTTTGACTGGATTAATATTCTTAAGTGAATAATATGTAAACCTTGGTAGAAAGGATCATTATTACTAAATCCTACTTCGGTAAGTTCAAGATTTTGCCATATTCTTTGTCAACACCGTTCCTCATATATAGAATTTACATTTAGAAAAATATTCTGAATCTTTTCTTCTTTTTTTTTACTACAAACACTAGTTATTATTATTAATTTTTTTTTAAATAAACTTTTACTCATTATGCTCTTAGTTTTTTCCTTTCAGTTAAACATTAATAATTAAATTTGTTTCATATCAAATGGAGATTATTGGTTCAACAATTGCCCTCCCTTAAGTCATGTACTCAATAGTTGGTCACCGTAAAATCTCATACTTTTGTAAGGTTTTATTGAAAATAATAAAAATTTGGAGCCCAAAAGGAATCAAAATGTAAAATTTTGACAGTTTTAGGGACTAAAATGGTAAAACTTGTCAATTTCGCGAGTAAATTTCGCTTTAATCAAATTTCAGGGGGCTCGTTGATGTTTTTCAAGATCTGAAATGTGGAAACACTTAGACGTTGACATGTGGCCCAACTAGAAGCTGACATGTGTCCCAATTGAATGGTAATATTGTGTCGCACTCATGTCTATAAATGTGGCTCTTCATTCACAAATCTATTTTAAAAATTAAAACACACACTCTCTTCAGTTTTTCTCTCCCTTTTCTCATGCCATAAATCTTCCCACGCCCAATGCTACACCGCCACAACTCCAATGACCACATATGCCGGTCCATCGTGTTCCTCAGCCGCCGATGCCTTTGATTCCCCGGCATTAGAGCACCGATCGCTCATAGCGCGCTGCCTAAAGTATCGAAGAAAACTATAGTTTTCTCCTCCATACTCTGACGTCAGGTTACCATTGACGATACCTCCGGAGATTGCAACATCCTTAGCCCATTTTTTTATTCAATGTCACCGGCCCCATAGCCATTGGAGGCCATTTTCAAATATTGAGGGATGGTAGTTTCGAGTTTTGACCAAGCCCATAAAATATGATTGTTGGATCAACGAACCGACATCATCAGTGAACTCCTCTCGATGAACCGAGCACGTGGATATATAATTTGATCGTTTAAAATTATATGTCCGTGTGCGGGACCCGAGTCAAAGGCTGACTACATGTGTCTCGAGGTACGTGCAACCTGTCCCAAAATAGAATCTGGCCTGAGAAGAGATAAAGTTGTGTGTGTTAAACTTCGTGTTGAGATTCATTTCATAATCCAAGCGTCCGATAGCGGTTGGGGTTCGATTATTGTTCTTCTTAAAAATAATTTATTTAAAAATTATTATATAAATTGTATTTAATTTCTGTAATATATCTTTTTTAGCCCTTCATTAGATTCAAACTCACTAGCCAGCCCAGATTCGCTCAGTCAATTTCTGTTTCAAACCTCAGCCTCGCTCAACCCAGCCTCAGCCCATGCATCCACAAGCCCATGGCCCAAAAAGACACCATGCATGTCCAAAAGAAGAAAACCTCATGCAATCCACATGCTAAAATCCATTCAAAAAACTTTCCAATTTAATAAATCCCATGCAAAACACATGCTCAAATCGCCTCATCAATATTTTTCAATTTAACAAGATTTGAAATCCCTCAAACACCTTACATGGAAAGAAAAATCTTGACATAAGAGGAAGGAGGGAGAGAGTGGCGGCAATTGAAGGGAAAAAAAAAAGAGAAAAACCCTAGGAGGCAGAACTATTAAAAGGAGACCAAATCATCAAGGTTGGGGGAGGCTCTCTTTCTTACCTTGGACGTGAAAAAAAAAACCAAAAAAAAAAAAAAAAAAAACCTAGCCTCTTTTTTCTTACCTTGGACGTGAAGCACAAACCAAAAAAACCTAGGGTCTTTTCTTATTCAACCACCGAAAATATAACCAAAACAACAACAAAACCACAAGCCACCAAGACCGAACCAACCAGCAGCCTAGCCAACAAAACCGAACCAACCAGTAGCCTGAACCACCGAAAATACAACCAAAATAGCAAGCCTGAACCACTAAAAATACAACCAAAATCACCAAAAACAGAGCCAAAATAGTAGCCAAAATAGCAACCAAAACAACCAAAACAGTTGCCCAAAATCACTAAAAACAGCATCCAAAAACAATTAAAAAAACAACAGCAAAAAACTACCAAAAACAGCCCCAAAAAACAGCCAAAAATAGCAACCAGCAAAACAATAAAAATAGCAACCAGCGAAATAGCAAAAACAACAACCAGAAAACAGCAAAACAACAACCATTGAAACAGAAAAAACAAAAACCAGAAAACAGCAAATAGCAACCAGAAAATAGCAAAACAGCAAGTAGAAACAGCAAAACAATAAGCAGAAACATCGAACCATTAATCCTTCCGACAACGGCCTAACGCACTTCCAAGAAAGCAACGTAAAAGGTAAGACCTGAGGGCACCATTTACTATATTTATTTTATTGTTTCGGACGCTGCATGTGAAGTCCTACATCAAAGACGGAAAAATTTCTAGTCGCATTATTTTTCTTCTTCGGTATTTTATTATTTATTTATTTTTATCTATTTACTGTTATTTACCTTTTTTATTTATTCATTCACATTCATCATTATTTTATTATTTCATATTTAGTTTGTTATTCATCTTTTTTGTCTATTTATTGTTATTTTATTATTTTATCTTTATTTTATTTGTTCATGTTGGTGATTATCCTCATATGTATTATTATATTATTTCATGTTTATTTTTTTTATTTACATTGCATTAATGTTTATGTGTGTTATTATTCCTTGCGGTATATCGGATGGAATCCCATACGTAAATTCCGTAGTCGAATCTGAATGGATGGTAGTGCGGTCTGTACTTGGGATACAACTCCACGTACCACTCAGGAAATATTCATATATGCGTGATTAACCCCTTTTTACTTGTGATTTATTTATTGACACTTCTCCCGCTTATCTTTGTTTATTATAGTTTTCGTTACCGCATCTTGTACTTCTTAATTTAATATGCTTTTTTGAACTATGTTATTGTGGTTATTATTTTGATTGTGTATGTTATTATGTCTTTATTCACTTTTTTGCATGAATTGCATTAAGACTTAGCTATACCATTGTGTGAACCCGTCCATTATACTAGCATAAGAGACCATTCTGAACCCAATAGTTTGAGATCTTCCCTTGTGAGGGGTAAGTGCGATCTTAAATCTTTTCCCAGTTCACACTGGGTGCTGACTCTCTTATTCTCCAGTTTAGTCCCATACGGGCTACTCTGTACTCTCTACGGGCTGCGAGCCCAACAGTGTCGTGGTCGTCGAGCGTCATAGGCATAACTGTAAACCCTACTTCACTCCTACAGATGGCGACTCAACTGCGGATAGAGAATGGGCCCCGAAATAATACCTTGTAGTGTTTGTGGCTTTGCCTTTGGTTACCCAAGTATCATATATTTTTCATACCCTTTTTACGCCAATGGCGTCATGTGTTGTGAAATCGCTTTCACTCATGGTGGTTTATCGTTATGTGATGATAACCATCACTCGTTGGCACGTAACCTAGGGTATAAAAAAGGCGCGCTCACTTGGTCGCTCTAACCCTTGAGTGAGGAGACCTAGTTGTAGGCAACTCTTTATCGATGAAATCCTTTATCCATACCCTTGTAAGCCCACATACGAACCATAGTTATTTATGTTGGACAATTATGACCCATAGCATCATTATTTGTACAAATCATGGTGTTGTTGTACAAATTAACTATGTGACCAAGGAAATTGCTCTTCTATCATTTGTGATTAGATCACCAAGATGAATAAATGATAGAAGGCCCATATGATTAGTTCCGGATTGAGATGATATGAGACAGTATCAATCCACGAAGGTTTAATCATTAAATATCCTTAGTCGTAGTATTATCGAGATTGGACATCGATAATGCAGAATATACTAGTATTACACTTGTGCGTGTTATGGGAGCATAACGTCATAGTTCTCATATATTTGGGTGTTGGATACTCATGCAAGTGTAATAGGAGGTTGTGTTTTACCGATGGTACGGAAAACAGCTTCGCTCTGGATAGACCCCTTGGAATTACATTGGTAGTATAACTATGTGTCTAAGGAAATCAGATGTCAGGGTAGATGTATTTAGTCTTAACCTGAGACTTGCACCGCTTATACTTGCGACAATCAATATACTTTGGTCTTGGTCATCCAGAGCTTTAACTGGTTATGTGTACGCCTCTTCTAGGTATATTGAGAATCGTAGTGTGTTGGGTGTGATGTCAAGACAGAAGTATCACTTCAGTTATAGTGGAGATGATGATCACGTAGGATACGGAACTAGTACTCTTATGTACTGCAGTCATCAGGATAATATGACTAGGTCATAGTTATCCGATTATAGATACTAGTTACCAGACATCTGATATGTGCTTCGTACGGGGCAGACACTATTCCAGCCCCAGGCCTGGCACGTGAACATCCGATACTGGATCGACATACACAATACTTCGTATACTACTCCTGATATAGATCATATATTCCTATAAGAATATTTCTGGAGAATTAGGTAGGCATGGCGCTTTGCTAGAAGCTAATCTTGTCTTGTAAATCGGTAAAAAATGTAGTACTAGGTACTTACGTGTTCGGATAGTCCGACGATCGAATTTACTGCCAACATATCCGGGGATCTCATGGGTCGCTTCCCGAAGATTCACCGATGACGTATGACTCGCACTTTAATTAATCTGGGATTAATTAGTTGAGAGAGAAAATTAATCTGTGATTAATTGCAGAGATTTTTTCTGGGAAAAAATATCATTAAAAGAGAGATAACGATTAATTTGGAATTAACCGATAAAATAATATATTCGATATATTATACGAAATTGGATTTCGAAGCGGAATTAAAATCGGATTTTAATTCGGGCAAATGAATTAATTTAGAATTAATTCGTTAGCGACGTGAATAGTAATTATGCTAGACATTATTATTTAATTAAATTAGATTTAATTACGACACAACGGAAAATTCATTAATTCAGAATTAACGAACCCGAGCCCGGGAGTGTTTTCGAGCACATTTGTATTTCGAATTCGAGTGCGGCACGCAAATCACATCAAGCATCAAATCGCAAGTCACATCTAGCGTCACATCATTCATCAATCAAGTGATAGATGTCTTTCACTTTGAGTGATTGACACCAGTCACTATTCATGAGTGATGTGACTTGATGGAATTAGTTGGAAAGCTTTTTGAAAGCTTGAATGACATATATTGTTATTTTAATAATTTGTATATGTTTCATTTTGATTTTTGAAATTAAAATAGGTGTATTAGATACAAATTTTGACACCAACCAACACAACTCTCTCTCACTTCTTCTTCTCTCCCATTCACGCCCAAGGGGCTGAAAACTGCCGTGAGTCATGGAGAAGCAATTGATGATTTTGTGGCAAAAATCATGAGTGCTAGCACATAGTGGAGACATACAAAGGTGATAGGGAAACCCACTTGTGAGCTTGGAATCACCATCAACCAAAGTTTGGAGCTTGGAGGAGGACCAAAGCCGAATTTGGAGGACACCAAAACAGTGGACTGCCGAGCTTCAAGGAGGGCAGAAATGGATTTTTGTTCTTCATCGCATCACCTCAACCGATCGATGTAAGTAATCCGCAACTTCCTCGATGTATTCACATGTTGTTTCAATGCTTGAATCGATCATCGGGACCGTAGAAACTCTAATAATGGTATCAGAGCGAGCTAAAGCATGAAACTTGAATTTTGGGTTAAAATTGGGTAAATTGATTTTGAGCATGATTTGGTTAAATTGTTTGATTAAGTATGCTTAAATGATGTTGTATTGAAGTTTGATTAGATCAATTTCATGAAATATTGTTTGGAACAATTTTGCCCAAAATTATTGACTTGGCCGAATATAAAGCTTGCCCTAATGTCTTGGATTTTTTTTGATTTTGATTCATTGGATGAGTTGGAAAAGATTGGAAATATTGATTTAATGTCAATTTTGGATTTAATTGAATTGAAACCGAATCGGACATAAATAACCTCAAATTACCGAGACAATGAAAGCATGAAAATGGGTTGATTTTTGTTAAAATGTGTTAGACATGTTTTAATGTAAATGAGCGTAATTAATTAGGCTAATTAGTGTTTTCGAAATATTGATTTGGTTGATTAATTATGCATTACACTTTGGTTAATTGAATATGAATTTTGAAATTTTGTGATTTAATTAATTGGGCTAATTTTGGAAATTGGGCTTAAAAGTTGTTATTGGGCTTATTGGTACCAAGATGGATTTAGGCTAAATTGGTTGGATCCAATTGGGCCCAAAACCATATCCATAAAGTCCAAATGCAACTATTGGCATTTAAAGTGTGATTGGGCCTAGTGGGCCGAAATTGATTTCTAGGCTTATGAGGTTATTCCTTGATTGGGCTTTGGTTGCCGAAGCCCACGCCTTAAGAAATTAATTGAAAGCCCATTAGAGTTTAATTAGACGACATTGGATGTTAATCGGGCTTAGAGACCCGTAACGATTAGATTTAGAATCTAAGTCGTAAATGTTCATTAATAAAGTGTAATATTTAATTTGGAATTAAATACTGAATTAGTATTAAATACAAGTTAAATTGGATTTAATGTTGTAGTTTAATATAATTCGAGAATTCATACTTTGAGTACTTATTCGCAAAATGAATTTGACTCGCGCAAAATCAAATCGTTGTTTGAACATTGGATGATCATTAATTATCAGATTAATTAATTGGATTAGTTTGATTGATAACATGCTTGTGTGAATACATGGTTGCGATGCAAGAATAATGTATATAGGATGGATATTAGATGGGTGGGGTAATTTTAGAAATTATTGTAATAAATTTGGAATTTATTAATTGGACCTGCGTGTCCAGCCTATTACCTCCTTACTCTATGTATTTCTCTTCTCACCTATTCCCCTCAATGTAAATGAGGTTTCTTTAGAAGTGTTATGTAACGGGTAGAAGTAATACTTGTGCTAGCGGGAGAGAGAAAAGTGAGAGATTTGATCTAGGATCAATATATTAAGTATTCATCCGCATATCATTATTATTTATTTATATGCACCTTATTATGTATTTAGAATGCATGTTTATGGGTGTATGATGATGAGACCTTAACAAAGATAATAAATTGGTTGTCAATTTGCACGCGAAAAAATCTCAAACAATATTAAGCGTTTTTCCTTCCATTGAGTGATTCTTACTCAAGATCCAAGACTGGCATTGGTTTGTTGGCCAAAGTCAAGACATTTGTCAGTCGCGGATGTGTTTGAATCACGAGAGCTTTGTTTCATATTGGTGTCTTGTCCAAGTCGTGATTTGTTGACCAAAGTCAAAATCACTTCTTGTCCATCGACATTGATTACGAAGCTTTCCATGGTCAATGGGTTCCGCTTAACTGGGATCATTAAGTTTGTTGTGCCAAATCCAAGGCTTAATTGATTCAAAGGAAAAAGGTTAGGCAATATATTGGATATATTGGCATATATAAGATATATGTTTCGGACTTGGATGTCCACCTACTGGATCTAGGAATTGGATGAGATCCAATTGATCTTAGAGATCAACCTAGTTAAGTATCATACAATTTGTTGGCCAAAGTCAAGATTGTGTGTTATTTAATGGGATCCTAGCCCACTAGGAAACTAGGTTCCCCGAGTACTCAACAGAGGGTTAGAGGCTCACCAAAAAATAGTGGGAGGAAAGTATTAAATTTGCAATATTCGTTTAATAACTTGCCATACGCGCTCATATCAAATTTTTCGTCGTTACATAAATTAAATGTTAGTTGGACTAATATTTAAATCGTTGTTTTAAAACAGTTGGACTGTATTCAAACTATTTCAATTAATAGTTGATTTTATAATTGGATTATAGTAATCAATATAATTGAATTTTATAAAGTAAAAGTCTAGTTGATTATATAGTTGGACTATAATAATCATTATATTTAAAAGTACCTGATATTGTTGATTAAATAGTTGGACTATTAAAATCAAGATAAATTGAAAGATTGATGTTTAAAACATAATCCTAGGGAAAATGTGTTTAAACGACTTTAATTTTCAAATTGGGAATAATATTTCAGGATGGTCCTGAAAATTAAGAAGTTACTTTATTTGATAAAATAACCTCTTGGGCCTAAGCCTGGAGTTAAGAAAATAGTAGAGCATGATCTTTGGAAGATTCATGTAATGATAACTTTAGTGCTTAATCCATTATGCTTGCCAAATAGACTCCTTAATTTCTTAATCAGAACTAAGAATTAGATCCTCAAAGTATGATAATGAAACTGAAGGATCTTCATAGATCTATTCTTAGCTATTAGAAGTATTAAATTGCAATTGTAAACTTTTGGAGAGTTAATGGCTATGCTCAAGGAGCCAAAGCCAAAGTTTGCAAAAGATCAAGTAGCGCAAGGCGCATCTTACTTCTATTCTAGAAGGCCAAGGCTTGGCCAAAGGCTTCTGGAATGTGGAAAAGGACAAAGGCTAAATTATTATAATCTTCTAGGAAGATAATGGACATATCCCAAAGTATCTGTCTAAATTGTGGCAAACGGAGTCATTGAAGCGTGACTGCCATATGAACAGGCAGACATGAAGGGAGTAAAGACGGGGCAAGGCTCTGATTTTATTTATGTTTATCATAAAAATGTTCACTACTAGTATTAAAATTGGATTTTAGATACTAAATAGTGTGGTACACAAAAATATGTACTGGTGTGCAGCATCTGTTATGAGCAGGATACTGACTTCAGTTGAGATTAATCTGCAAAACGGAAACGGGACGAAAGTCGCTGTTTTAACCGTAAATACCTAAGTTTAGGAACTACCATTCGAGTGTGTACTTAAATTAGGAAACTGTTATAACGTAACTAGTTTGACTAGAAACATTATCTCTATATCGAGTATAGATCGTTGCCAGTATACCTTTATATCTAGAAAACTACAGTGTTTTATTTTATAAAGATGATATTAAGATAATCACATTAGATGTAAATAACAGTATTTATAGTTTGAATATAAATAAATCTCAGACATATGACATGACAAACAAATAGCTCAAACTGATTTGATCAGAAGAAATTTAAATGTGGCATTGTTGTCTGGGACACATTTAAACAAGACTCGAATATCCACACTTTTGAAGAGTGGGTACTAGGACTGTTTTGATTCTATTCAAATGAAGTCCACGAATCTAATTTATTAGGCAAAGTGCCTATAACACATTTACTTGGTAAAAGTGAAAGTGCCACCGATCTGTTAGCCCTCATTCATAGTGACGTAAGTGGGCCCATATCTAGCTAGGCTAGAGGTGGATAATGAATGTTTCGTGACCTTTACGGATGAGGCATCGCGTTATGGTTATGTGTTTCTTTTGAAACATGAATCAGAAAATTTTAGAGTTTCGACACGAATTAGACAAACAGATCGGCTAAAGTATAAAACCATCACGGTTAGACCATGATGAAAATACTTAAGCAGTAAGTTTCTCATATACTTGAAAGAGTATAGTATTCATTCAATAAGAATCCTCCCGGAACACGTCAATTTGACGGTGTGTCCGAATAAAGAAACCAAATTTTGTTGGACATGATAAGGTTAATCATGAGTCGCTCTGAGCTACCATTTTCCTTCAAAGGATAAGCATTAACAGTGTAATACTTTTTTGATTAAAGTTCCATGAAAATATGTTAGATAGAATTCAAATTAGATATGAACGGGAAAGAAACTAGGTTTTCTCACTCCTGTAGATTTGGAAATGCTAGGCATATGTTTGGATGATACCAAACTAGAATCCAAATCGGATAAGTGTCTAAATGTAGGTTTTCCTAGGGTAACCAAAGTATAGTACTTATACATCTCACAAGAGAACAATTTAATTATTGCTCTCCATGCGGTATTCCTAAGAGGAACACCTATATGCAGTGGTAAGTGAGAGGATAGTAAAACTCGATGAAAATCGGAGTGATACTGTTCAAGGCACCAAGTCCTTAATGGAACACAAACAGTTCATCAAGGATGAAACTGTACCAGTAATCTTCGAATACACAAGAACTGCATAGATCGAAGAGAGTCAGAAAATAACCTGGGAGGAATGGGTTTCTGATCTCACCTCATATAGATGTCAATCTTATTGAGGAATACCAACTGACTACGTATGAGGAAGTGATACAAGGTATCGACTCTCTTTCATGGCAAAGTTCCATGAGTCCGAAATGGATCCATGTATATCAACTATGTTTGGATACTAGTTGTTGTACCATAAGGCATTGTGCCTATTAGTACTATATAGGTCTTCAAGGAAGACATACATGGATGGCAACATACCAACGTACTAAGCTGGGCTTATAGTGAAAAGGTATCGTTATCGACATTGTGTCGATTACGACGAAACTTTTTACCTGTTGCCACGTTAAATCCATTTGGATAATCTTGCTGTTGCTGCATGTTTCATTTATGAAATATGGCAACTGAACGGGAAAATCACTTTCCTGAAAAGGAAACCTTTTGAAGGATGTTTACAACATCCTGACGGTTTTGTCGTATCAAAACTAGCAAACAAGGTTTGCAGGTTATTCGATCCATGTTTGGATTGAAGCAAGCATTAGGTTCTTGGAATTATCATTTTGATGTAATCATAATGGTTTATAATTTAATTCAAAACGTAAATGATTGTTGTGTATATAAGGAGGTTAGTGGGATCGCACAGACAGAGAATGTCCTATAAATAATGATAACATGTCATTTCTTGGAAATGATATTTTCATAACTAAATCGGTGAAAGCTTGGCTTTCGAGAAAAATTCTCCGTAGAATTCTTGGGAGAAATAACCTTTATTCTAGGAATAAAGATCTACTGGGATAGATTTAAAGTTGTTGACACTCTCCGAGAACTCGTACATTGAAAAATGTACATGACCTGGTGTCTCATACGCTTTGAGCATATGGATTCACAATCAGGCCAATCCAAGTGATAGTCACTGGATTAATGTTAAGAACATCCTTAAGTATCTTAGAGAACTAAGGATGTTGTCTTAAACTATGGAGAAGGAGAACTTGAAGTGACTGGTTCACTGCTGCAAGTTTCCAAATCGATAAAAATGACTGTAAGTCATTACAAGGGTACTATAAAGTTTGAATAACGGAACAGTGAGCTGGAAATCTTCCATGCAAGATACTGTTACCCTATGAACAATAATAGCGGAACTTTGCTGCGACTGTCACAGCAATAGTAGCATCTTGGATCTAAATAAATCTAATTAGATTAGATATAGTTCTGTTAGCAACTGAGCTAGGGGACATCACAAACTAAAGAATTAATGGTCTCATCAACGATCTGATATGTACTTTAAACTGTTTTCATCTGATTCGTCAGATCATACATCGTGGTGATGTGATGATCGCATAAATCGCATCAGATAATAACCTTTTAAATCCGTAGACGAAAGCTATTTTATCAGTAGAAGTTTGAGCGACCTGTACATGGTTCAGGTGAAAAGAACTTGAGTGACTGACTATAGGCCAACTGGGAGATTGTTGGAAAATTATGACTCATAGCGTCACTATTTGTACAGATCATGGTGTTGTTGTACAAATTAACTATGTGATAAAGGAAATTGCTCTTTTATCATTTGTGATTAGATCACCAAGATGAATAAATGATAGAAGGTCCATCTGATTAGTTCCGGATTGAGATGATATGAGACAGTATCAATCCACGAACATTTAATCATTAAATATCCCTAGTCGTAGTATTATCGAGATTGGACATCGATAATGCGGAATAGACTAGTATTACACTTGTGCGTGTTATGGGAGCATAACGACATAGTTCTCATATATTTGGGTATTGGATACTCATGCAAGTGTAATAGGAGGTTGTGTTTACCGATGGTACGGAAAACAGCTTCACTCTGGATAGATCCCTCAGAATTCCATTGGTAGTATAACTATGTGTGTATGGAAATTCGAATTCAGGGTAGGTGTATTTGGTCTTAACCGAGACTTGCACCGCTAATACTTGCGACAATCAATATACTTTGGTCTTGGTCATCCAGAGAGCTTTAACCGGTTCTGTGTATGCCTCTTCTGGGTATAATTGAGAATCGTAGTGTGTTGGGTGTGATGTCAAGACGGAAATATCACTTCAGTTATAGTGGAGATGATGATCACGTAGGATACGAAACTAGTACTCTTATATACTGCAGTCATCGGAATAATATGACTAGGTCATAATTATCCGATTATAGAGACTAGTTACCAGACATCCGATATGTGCTTCGTACGGGGCAGATACTATTCCAACCCCAGGCCTTGCACGTGAACATCCGATACTGGATCGACATACACAATACTACGTATAATACGCCCGATATAGATCATATATTTCTATAAGAATGTTTCTGGAATTGGGTAGGCATGGTACTTTGCTAGAAGCCAACATTGTCTTGTTAAACGGTAAAATGTAGTACTAGGTACTTACGTGTTCGGATAGTCCGACGACCGAATTTACTGCCAACATATCCGGGGATCTCATGGGTCGCTTCCCAAAGATTCACCGATAACGTATGACTCGCACTTTAATTAATTTGGGATTAATTAGTTGAGAGAGAAAATTAATCTAGGATTAATTATGGAGATATTTATCTAGGATTAAAATATCATTAAAAGAGAGATAACGATTAATTTGGAATTAACAGATAAAATAATATATTCGATATATTATACGAAATTGGATTTCGACGTGGAATTAAAATCGGATTTTAATTCGGGCAAACGAATTAATTAGAATTAATTCATTAGCGAAGTGAATAGTAATTATGCTAGGCATGATTATTTAATTAAATTAGATTTAATTACGACACAACGGAAAATTTGTTAATTTGGAATTAACAAACCCGAGCCCGGGAGTGTTTGCGAGCGCATTCACATTTCGAATTCGAGTGCGGCACGCAAATTACATTAAGCGTCAAATCACAAGTCACATCTAGCGTCACATCATTTGTCAATCAAGTGATAGATGTCTTTCACTTTTAGTGATTGACACCAGTCACTATTCATGAGTGATGTGACATGATGGAATTGGTTGGAAAGCTTTTGAAGCTTGAATGACATATATTGTTATTTTAATAATTTGTATATGTTTCATTTTGATTTTTGAAATTAAAATAGGTGTATTAGATACAAATTTTGACACCAACCAACACAACTCTCTCTCACTTCTTCTTCTCTCCCATTCACGCCCAAGGGGCTGAATTTTCTTCTTCTTTTCACAGCTCACTGCCGTGAGTCATGGAGAAGCAATTGATGATTTTGTGGCAAAAATCAAGAGTCCTAGCACACAATGGAGACATACAAAGGTGATAGGGAAACCCACTTGTGAGCTTGGAATCACCATCAACCAAAGTTTGGAGCTTGAATGAGGACTAAAGCTGAATTTGGAGGACACCAAAATAGTGGACTATTGAGCTTCAAGGAGGGCAGAAATGGATTTTTATTCTTCACCGCATTGCCTCAACCGATCAATGTAAGTATTCTGCAACTTCCTCGATATATTCACATGTTGTTTCAATGCTTGAATCGATCCTCGGGACCGTAGAAACTCTAACAATTTGTCCTCCCATACTTGTGTTTGGGACCATTATCATTTGGATCCATTTGGACCTCTCGTTATAGGATAGGAACTTGTTGGGCCACTTAAACTGGGACGAGTTTGTATCTTATGATGATTGGGCCAAAAGTTTTCAGAATGACGATGGACCACCTTGTGTTTGGGTCCCCTATCATTTGAAGTTATTTAGTCATCTTATCACAAAAGTGTAAACCAGTTTGACCTTTTCAACTTTGACAATTTTACACATCAGGATAATCTAATTAAATGCTTTAAAATGATAACGGGCCAACTTGTATGAAAACCTTGATGGGCTTAGAAGGTCCAACATGATCCGAATATGCCAGACACATGAGTCCGATATCCGCACTACTTTCATCCAGGAAGGGTACGCCTTGTTACAATATATTTGTATACATTTTGATATCTCTAAGTCCATTCCCGCCATAACCGTGATTACCGAGAGCCTAATTCATCATTTTAGACAATGACACGATCCCAATAATAGGCTTAGTCAATTTTATAAATGGGCGGTCTTTATCTATTACTGATGAAAAGGGACTGAGGTAGCCAAGGTTCACCCATGTAGTGTAGGAGAGAATGATTTTATGTACCCCATATTGGTGCATAAAATGAGCCATACCTAGGGCAGAAATGGACATACCATGAATGCGGGAGGAATAAGGTCGGAATGATATATGTTGTTTTGATAACCACATGCATCTCATGCATCTCACGCATCTCATGCATCACATGCATACACGCATCATGCTGTTTTGATAACCACACACATCATGCTGTTTTGATAACCACGTGCATCTCATGCACCTCATGCATCGCATGCATACATGCATCATGATGACCTCTTATCCTAAAACCCTTAGAAACCAAACCACTTCCAAACTCTGTGCCACACCACCTCGACCTAAACCTATATTGTCACTTCCATCAGCAAAAAGGCCACAAAACTGACAACTGCACCCGCCTTAGGCATGAGATCCAAAACCTCATCGACACCAATAAGATATCCGACCCAGAAAAAGAACAACCCAACACACACAGAAATACTCTACCCAACTGTCACTCTATTCCACCACCCACCTACATGATCAAATCTAGCCTGGTCGAAAGCTTTGTCCTTCAAACTTTCAGCCACCAAGCTTCTTGCATGAGGATATGAGACAACAGTAGTGAAGATGAAACAGAACATGGGAGAGATTTTTGGGAAAACTACTCGAGCAGTGACAAAGAGGAGGTTGCAAAAGAGGAAAATAATTGGGAAGATGAACTACTGCATTGGGAGAATCTGACACTCGAAGAAAGCAAAAAGGCAGAAGAAGACGAGACTGTAAATTAGGAAGATGTTTATTTTCCTGACTTATTAAATTGTAATCCTGTATTTATTAATCATAAAGACATTGATTTTGCTTACTTGTTCGAGTCTTTTCCTGTTAGTCTGCATCATAAAGAATTAGAGAGATGCATTTAATCTTAGTGCATGTGAAAACCCCAAGGAAACTTCAATTGCAAGTGAGGTTACCTCTGATGAGCGGAAAGAATTAGAGTGAATAAAAATAAAATATGCAAAAGTATTCACCTGGTCCTAAGAAGACATGCCAGAAGTAGACAATGGGATTGCCCAGCACATGATACCAACTATTCAAACATGAAGCCAGTAAAACAAAAGCTCCAAATAATAATACCAGAGTGGGTTGAAAAATTAAGGGAGAAGAAGGAAGAATCACCGGCCAAAAAAAAAGAGACAAAAAAAGAAGTCCGAGCTTTTCTCGGGAAAATCCAGTATATTAGGGACCCTTAAAAGATCAAGGTAATTACCAAGCTACATTGGTATGTGATCCCATCTTCAAGCTCTTGAGGAAAGACCAACCTACGGAATGTAATAGGCAATGTAAAAAAGCTTTTGACAAAATCAAAGAATACTTGGTTAAACCATCCCTCTTGAGACCCCCAAGGTAGGGCAAACCCTTGGTGTTGTATTTGGCTATAAAACCCGAAGCGCTGGGGGCAATAAGGGTACAAGCAGATGATCTAGGGGTGGGACATGCAGTCCATGTTGGAATTTCTATGGTCCCGAGGATCGATTATCAAGAATAAAATAACATGTGAACATATCGAGGAAGTTACGGAATGCTCACAATGATCGGTTAAGCGATGCGTCGAAGAATAAAAATTCTTCTTCTCCCTCCACGAGCTCACGACAGTGGACTGTTTTTGGTCTTCAAAAATCGGCCATGGACTCCATTAAAGCTCCAAGCTCCAAGCTTTGTTGGATGATTCCATGCTCATGAAATTAGTTCCCTATCACCTTAGGATAACTCTTTGTGTGCTAGCACTCTGATTTTACCACAAAAATCATCATTTGTTTCTCCCTCATTCTCGGTCCAAACCAGAAAAATAGAAGAGGAAATGGCCTTGAGGCCATGAGAGAGAGAGAGCATTTTTGGCTCCAAAACCGTGTAAAATGAGAGAGAGAAAATAAAAGTGTGTTTGGTATTTCATTTTGTGCATCTTTTACACATTATTCAATTTTCAAAAAAGCAAATAATTGATTTACAAAATACAGAAAGTCAAGGCAATTATGCCAACCACTTGCATCACTATTCACATCACTCATGACAAGTTTTCAAGTCACTCAAAGTGACTAGACATCACATCAATCAAGTGACAAGTTGTCACATCACTCAAAGTGACTAATGATTTGACGCTTGATGTGACTAGTGATTTGATGCTTGATGTGATTTGCGTGCCGCACTCGAATTCGAAATACGAATGCGCTCACAAACACTCTCGGGCTCAGGTTCGCTAATTCCAAATTAACGAATTTTCCGTTGCGACATAATTAATTAATTATGTCTAGCAAAATCACTATTCACGTCGCTAACGAATTAATTTTAAATTAACTCGTTTGCCCAAATTAAAATCTAATTTTAATTCCGCGTCGAAATCCAATTTTGATTAATATATCGAATATATTAATTTATCGATTAATTCCAAATTAATCGTTCTCTCTCTTTAAATTATATTTTATCCCAGATAAAATATCTCCGTAATTAATCCCAGATTAATTTTCTCTCTCATCTAATTAATCCCAGATTAATGAAGTGCGAGTCATACGTCATCGGTGAATCTTCGGGAAGCGAGCCATGAGATCCCCGGATATATTGGCAGTAAATACGGTTATCGGACTATCCGAATATGTACGTACATAGTACTACTTTTTCACCAATTTACAAGACAAGGTTGGCTTCTAGCAAAAGCGACATGCCTACCCAATTCTTCAGAAATATCCTTACAGGAATAAGCAATCTATATCAGGCGTAGTATATGTAGTATTGCGTATTTCGATCCAGTATCGGACGTCACGTGCTAGACCTGGGGCATGAATTGTGTCTGCCCCGTACGAAGCACATGTCGGATGTCTGTTAACTAGTCTCTATAATCGGATATACATGGCCTAGTCATAATATCCCGATGACTGTAGTACTTAAGAGTACTAGTACCGTATCCTACGTGACATCATCTTTACTATGACTGAAGTGATACTTCCATCTTGACATCACACCCAATACACTACGATTCTCAATATACTAGAAGAGGCGTACACAGAACCTGTTAAATCCCTGGACGACCAAAACCAAAGTATATTGATTGTCGCAAGTATTAGCGGTGTAAGTCTCAGGTTAAGACCAAATACACCTACCCTGATTTCGGAGTTCCATAGACACATAGTCATACTACCAATGTAATTCCGAGAGGGTCTATCCAGAGCGAAGCTGTTTCCCATACCATCGGTAAAACATAACCTACTATTACACTTACATGAGTATTCTATACCCAAATATATGAGAACTATGTCATTGTGCCCTCACAACGCGCACAAGTGTAATACTAGTCTTTTACGCATTATCGATGTCCAATCTCGATAATACTCTGACTAGGGATATTTAATGATTAATCCTTTGTGGATTGATACTATCTCATATCATCTCCTAGGCTCTCTTCTTCTTCAACCACCGAAAATATAATCAAAACAGCAAGAAAAGCACAAGCCACCAAGACCGAACCAACCAGCAGCCTTAGCCAGCAAAACCGAACCAAAATAGCAAGCCTGAACCACCAAAAATACAACCAAAATAGCAAGCCTGAACCACCGAAAATACAACCAAAAATAGCAACCCAAAATCACCAAAAATAGTAGCCAAAACAACAGCCCAAACAACCAAAAATAGCAGCCCAAAATCAAAAAAATAGCAGCCAAAACAGTAGCCAAAACAACAGCCCAAACAACCAAAATAGCAACCCAAAATCACCAAAAATAGTAGCCAAAACAACTAAAAAAAGCAGTAAAAAACTACCAAAAACAGACGTAAAAAACAACCAAAAATAGCAACCAATGAAACAACAAAAACAACAACCAGCGAAACAGTAAAAACAGCAACCAGAAACAGTAAAACATCAACCAAAAATAGCAAAATAGCAAGCATAAATAGCGAACTAGCGAACCTTCCTGCAACGGACTAACGCAATTCCAAGAAAGCAACTTAAAAGGTAAGACCTGAAAACACCCTTTACCATATTTATCTTATTGTTCCGGACGCTGCATGCCTGGCTGGGTGTGAAATACGTCCAGCCAGGTATGCGAAGTCCTACATCAAAGACGACCAAATTTATGATCATATTCTTTTTCTTCTTCAACATTTTATTATTATTTTTTTTTTATCTCTTTAGTGTTATTTATCTTATTTATTTATTTATTTACTTTCATCAGTATTTTATTATTTCGCATTTAGTTTGTTGATAAGTGCATGAAAATAAACTTCGAAACATCACTTATTCGGCGTTATTGTTAAGAATTTAGTAATATATTATATATTTTATTATATGATTTTTATTATTATATTAATTTGAAAATATTTATTATTTATGTTAATTTAGTAATTTTTCTCTTTAATATTTTAGGAATTGGAAATGAATCAAAAAGAGAAAGTGTTGACCAAGAGAGAGAGCAGAAACACAAGAAGCACACGTGGGCCCAAGATTTAATTAATTAGGGTTTCAAATTTTCCACATGTAAAAAGACAGAGGAGAGAGCGGCGTGAATATTAAAAGAAAACGCTGTTGTGTGCATATTAAAGGAAATTGGTTGCTGTGCATATTAAAGAGGAAAAATAGCTTCTGATGTGAAGGCATTAAAAAGAAGTTTCAGCGTGCAAAGTAAAAAGGAAGACGGCTGGGTGCATATTTAAACAATTAAAAAAAAGAAGCAGGGAGCGTATAAAAAATTATTAAAGGCTGCTGCGCGTGAATCGAAAATTAAGAGAAGCTGCTAGAAGAATAAAAAGCAGTAGGGCTGAGCGTATAAACTGACATAAAAAACAGGGTCGAGAGCAACAAAATCATAAGCAGGCCGAGAGTTCGAGAGAAAAATAGAAGCTGATCACGTGAAATTCCAGGAGGCCGAGAGCTGAAACAGAGAAGAATAATTTGAAAGTCGGGATGCAGAGCCACGATAATTCAGAACAACATGTCTCTCCAATCCTAGGCTATCTTTATTTCTTCTATGGAGAACTAATCTCCTAGGCAAGGTATGAATGGACTCTTGTTTTTAATTTCTAATATTTATGTTATTGATTCTTGTATGAACTCAATCCGTTTAATATAATTGATTTTGATTGTTCTTTATTATTTTACGATTATTTAGCCCAGAGATTGTATTTTTTCAAATCCTATATAGATCCAGTCATGCTTCTTCTATTTGTGATTTGCGAACTCAGTTGTGACTAGTAAAAGTTGTTTTGCGTGTTGGTCTTCTGCTACAGTATTACCGGAGGGTATATTGTCGAAATTAGATAACTCGTAACGATGACTTTTGTGTGCTGTTAACATAGAGAAAATAATCATTAATTACCTTAGAATTTAATATGCGTAGAATTGAATATTTTTCGGTTATTGGTTTGGGATATGAAACCCTCAACTGAGTAATAACGGGAATAAATAATTAAAAATAGGAGTTTGAAGCAAGAGGGATTCCCGACGCTTTGCTGTTTATCTATAATGTTATCTTTTATTATCTTTTCATTATTTTATTTATATTTAATTTAATTACCAATTCTATCGTTTTATTTATTTAAGTTACTGTTGACGTTTTTGTTTGAGTAAATTAGTTCATGTAACCTTCTCTCTGAGGAATCGACACCCCAGCTATACTACGATAACTGCGAGTTATTTTTTGGCGTAATCAAAATTTGGCGACATTACCGGGGAGACGGTTTACAAGTAAAAAGAGCAGGTTTGCTTAGTCAACAACGAAGCGGTAACTTTGTTCAATTTTTTATTAGTATTTTATTTTATTTTATTTTATTCATTTATTATTCACTTATTTATTTTCTTTTAATATTTTAGTTTTTGTTTAGATTTATTTTTTATTCATTTTATCTTAGTTATAGTTTTAGTAGACTTTAATTTTTTTAGTTTCATTTTTCTTATTTTATTTTATTTTTCTTTTATTAATTGTGTTAGAGGGCATGCCTAGATTTAGGGATAAATTGGGTAGATTTATTATAATAGAACAAGAAGATTCAGAGTCAGATCCAAATAATATATTTGAGAATCTTTTTGCTACACTATCTAGATCTAGCAGACATACCATGGGTGAGTGCGAGAGACCAACTACGAGGACTCTTGAAGAACACATTCACCCCACTTACACAGCTACACCATCATGCATAATGTTTCCCCCTAATGCACCACACATAGACTTTAGGCCTGAAATGATACAATATATTCCAACTTTCACTAGTTAGAGAGCGATAATCCTTACGTGCACATTAGGGAGTTTGAAGAAGTTGTAGCTATTTTTCATGACCAGTTTGGGACTACCGATACGATTAGACTTAAGTTCTTCCCATTTGCCCTTAAGGATAGAGCTAAGAGCTGGTTGTACTTTTTAAGACCTAGGTTAATAGGATCGTGGGGCGAGATGACCCATGCATTTTTTGACAAATACTTCCCACACCATAAGACTAATGCCTTGAAAAGACAAATCTCTACCTTCTCCCAGAGAGACAGTGAGACCCTTTATCAAATATGGGATAGGTATACGGAGTTGTTAGCTAGTCGCCCTCACTATGGATATGAGAGTTGGCGTTTAGAAATTATTTCTATGATGGACTGACCCTAGGGAGCGCCAATTCGTTGAGACAATGTGTAATGGTGAGTTCATCCGAAAGGATCCTGATGAGGCATTCGAGTATTTAGATAAGCTAGCTAAGAAATCTCATACTTGAACTAGACGCAATGCCTTAAATAATACTGATAGGACACACACTTTTTCTTGCAAAAGCCTACACGACTTTAGGGAAGAGAATAGCCTTAAAAGCCATAGATAGTAAGACTATGGATTTAGTAGCCCAGCTAGAATCCTAAGAGTGACCGGTATATGGTGAGATGAGAGGGTCATATGAAGAACAATTTCATGCATTAAGGACGTACCAAAAGCCTTACACACCTTACTCAGACACTTATAATCATAGTTGGAGGAACCATCCCAACCTTAGTTGGAAGCAAAAGTCTCATCAGCCGAGTCAAACACCACCACTTATAGGTTATAGTGCTCCTCGGTATCACACACCTATCGCTTATAAGAATTCTCTAGAGGATACAGTGCAAGCATTCATGGAAGCCTAGAATTTGATTATGGAAGCCCAGAATAAAACAAATCAAAGGTTTGAGTCATTGATAGCTCAGATAGCTGAAGATAATAGAGAGATTAAGAGTCATATATCTAAGTTAACTAATGTCTTGAGTGTACACAAACAAGGAAAATTCACTTCTCAGACTCAACCAAATCCACAAGGCCAACACATGGCACAAGCTGATCACGAAGTAGCCAATGTAAAAGGTATTAATGTTATATTCACTAGGAGTGGTAATGAAGTATACCTGCAGGACACATCCAAAACCATAGATGACCCCAAAGATAGTGGTATAGACACCCCCCAGGAAGAACCATTGCCACATTTCCAACCACGAGTACCTTTCCTAAAAACACTTAGGCCCACTGTGAGAGCTCCAGACTAAAATGGTGAGATCCTAGAACATCTTAAGTAAGTAAAGATCAATCTTCCGCTGTTACATGTGATAAAATAAGTTCCTACTTATGCGAAGGTTTTGAAGGATCTATGCACTATTTAGAGAAAACATAATTTTTGACAACGTAGGCAAGTGCAGTAATTGAATAGCGGAACCCACCTAAGTATAAAGATCTGGGATGTCCTACCATAACCTGCCACATTGGCGCACATGAATTTGGTCAGGCATTATTAGATCTATGTGCTAGTGTTAATTTCATGTCATATTCGATCTATATACAGTTAGGGCTTGGTGAGATTAAACCTTCATAAGTAGCTTTATCATTATCTTACCGATCTATTAGAACACCACATGGGGTAGTCGAGGATGTCTTAGTTCTAATTGATAAATTCTACTACCTTGTTGATTTCCTTATTTTAGACACCCAGTCTGTGATTAACACTGAGTCCAAAATTCCGTTTATCTTAGGTAGACCTTTTCTTGCTACAGCTAATGCTCTTATCAATTGCAGGAATGGTCTCATGAAGTTATCATTTGGGAATATGAAACTGGAGGTAAATATTTTCCATGTTGAGAAACAACCACAAGGTGATGATGGGTGCCAACAAACATACATGATCGTAGCAGTCCTGCTAGAAGAAGCTCATTTACAACATAAATCAAACCCTCCAGAACTAAAACTGACTCCAAGGAGCCGTAAAAAGAGGAGAAGGAAAATTCGTGCTCAATTAAAGATGATACCTGGGAAGTTAAAAAAGAGGTTGAATCGACTCTTGAATATGTGTAGCCAAGAATTTCAGCCACCAGACCCTAGGGTATCAATGGATAAAATGCTGCAGTGATAACGCCCAAAAATAACTTGTGGTTATCACAGTATAGCTGGGGTGTCGATTCCTCAGAGTGATGGTTACAGGAACTAATTTACTTAAAAAAACGTAAGCAATAACTTAAATAAATAAAACGATAGAAATTTTAATTAAATTAAAGATAAATAAAATAATGAAATTGTAATAAAAGATAACGGTAGAGAAAAGCAGCAAAGCGTCGGGAATCTCTCTTGCATCAAACTCCTATATTCAGTTATTGATTCCTATTGTTACTCAGTTGAGGGTTTCATATCCCAAACCAACAACATGAACACATTCAATTCTATGCATATTAAATTCTAAGGTAATTAATGATTATTTTCTCTATGTTAACAATACACAAAAGTCATCATTACAAGTTATCCAACGTCGATAATATACCTTCAGTCAATACTGTAGTAGAAGACCAACATGTAAAATAACTTTACCAGTCATAATTGAATTCGTAAACCACACATAGAAGAAGCATGACTGGATCTATATGGGATTTTGACAAAACATAATTTCTAGATTAATAAATCGAAATAAAATATAAAATAATAAATAATAAAATTATTAACGATTAAAACGTACTTTTAGGAATTAAAAACATAAATAATAAAAATCAAACACAAGAGTTCATCCATAACTTTGCCTAGGGGATTAGTTCCTTATAAAAGAAATAAAAATATCTTGGGATTGGAGAGACATATCGCTCTGAATCATCACGGCTCCGTGTCCCAACTTCTGGGCTCTGATTTCTTCTCTGAACTCTTGGCACTGCTTCTAGGGCTCTCGGTACTCTCTGCGCAGCCTCTAATTCTTCTCGACTGCTGGCTTTTTTTTTTTGTATTTTCTTCTTGCGCTGTTTCCCTCCTATATAGCTTTTGTTTTGCGGAACTTGACCTTTATTTATTATTTTTGTTTGCATGTGCAGGCTCCCCACATCCAGCCTCTCTTTCACGTTGTTGCTTGCATGCTTATATAAGTCAGCATCCCAAGTAGCCCGCTTTACTTATTTTTATTAACATGCACTGCTCACTTAGGGTTTTCTTTGTTTATTTTTTTCTGCGCATGCAGTCTCTCTCTTCACGTTATTTTGTTCATGTGGCGCCTCTTTATGAAACCCTTATGCTCCAATTTAACCTAATTGAATTTAAGTGCATGCTCATTCACGGACAGCCCATTTGCTTAATTTCCAATTTAATTTTTCCTTCCAATTCCTAAAATAATAATAAAGAGAAAAATTATTAAATTAACTTTAATAACAAACATTTCCTAAATTAATATAATGATAAAAATCATAGAATTAAATATAAAACATATAATTAAATATTTAACAATAAACCCGAATAAGTGTTGTTTCAAATTACATTTTCATGCACTTATTACAACCCCCAACCAGCTTATTGCTAGTCTCTAGCAATTCAAGCGCAAAAATAAAATAAAAACTAAACTCTTAAAAACTATTTAAGCCACTTTCGTAGGAATCACGATTGCATTTAGCATATGCAACAAGTCTTTAAACCCCTAGGTGTCCATAGTGGATGAGTTATAGTCTCGTGAGGACTTACAGCGACGGTACCCACAAATGTCATTCAAAACATACAATCACGCAAAAATAAAAATAACAAAACAGAATAGTCACAATAGTTACACATAATTTTATCCTCAAAGAATGCATATTAATGAAATCAGAGAACCTTCAAAGTACTCAATGCGACTAAAATCCAACTCTTTGAATAAGTCATCTAAGCTAGACCCATAGTGTGTGTGTGCTAAGGTTCATTCACAACTTTATTCCCAAGTAAGCCAACTCAATGATTTCATTTAAAAATTGGGATCAATGGGTCAAACCAACCTAGATATATCTATTAAGCTCTGTAGTTGCTTTTCTGTGCTCAATATGGCATGATTTCTTTTTTCCTTAGTCTCTCTTTTCATTTTCTTCTTTTTGAATTTTTCTTTTCTTTCTCTTTTTCTTTCTTTTTTCTCAACACACCTACCCTTTAAGGTAGTATTTCTCCTCATGGTGGTCCTAATACTCGCCCATGGATATTTTCACGCTTATCAGTTATAGGTGGTTTATTTTCTTTCTTCAGAGACTTTTCTTTTTCAACCATACCATATGTCATAACACAATGGTTTGAATCGTATTATTAACAATGGTTTGAATTTTCTGAGTCATAAGACGTAGCGACCCTTAGGAGTGTCTTATAACTTAGTGTCAAAGATTAGGTGTCCATAAGGCCTAGCATAAGCTATTGCATGTTTGATTGCCCAACCGAATGATCAAGCAATTATGATTATATCATAAATTGATTGGGAACCTACCTAATTATCATATTTTATAACGACCGGCCCTAGTCAGAGTTATGAAATGATGATAATGAGATCCTTGCCCACAAGAAATCCATCATATTGGGGTTGATATGATTTGCTTAAAATTTTAAAATAATTTAGTGGGAGCAACTTCATAATATTAAAAGCCCATGTTATTATGAAACATTAAAGAAAACATATTCCTAATTTTAACATTCTCTGGGTTAAAATATTTCACAAACATTCAAATGGAAAATAAAGTATCATTTCGTTCCATTCTTGATGAGCATAAGCTCAAAGGGGAAAGCTACAATGATTGGTTTAGAAACGTTAAAATTGTCTTATGATAAGAAAATATTTTCTATGTTCTTGAAAGACCGTTTCCCCTGAACCCGCTGAAGATACTGACCAAAATATATTTGATGCTTGGAAAAAACACGTCTATAATGATGAGCAAGCAGTTTGCATAATGCTTGGCTCTATATCGGATGAAGTTCAGAAAGCTCACGAAGATATGGATGCTCAAACCATCATCTTTGACTTGAAGGAGTTGTATGCAATATCTGTTCATACCGTGAGATTCCAAGTGTCATGTGCTTTATTCCAAACAAGGTGTAAGGAAGGATCTGTTAGTGGACATGTGCTTAAGATGATTGGCCACATTGAAAAAATAGCCAACCTTGGTTTATCATGGATCATGAGAAAGGTCACGATCTAATTCTTAAATCCTTACCAAAAGGCTTCTCTAACTTTATTATGCAGTTTCATCTGTCTGATAAAGAAGCTACTTTAGCAGAATTACACAATCTGATGTCTCGTATGCTTTGAGCATGTGTAGTCGTTATCAGGCCGATCCAGGTGATGGTCACTGGATGGCGGTTAAGAACATCCTAAGTATCTTAGACAAACTAAGGATGCTTTCTTAATTTATGGAGATGGAGAACTTGAGGTAACTGGGTATACCGATGCAAGTTTCCAAACCGATAAAGAGGACTCTAAGTCGTAATCCGGGTATATATTTTGTTTGAAAAATGAAGCAGTAAGCTGGAAATCATCCAAGCAAGAGACTGTTGCCGATTCAACAACAGAAGCGGAGTATATTGCTGCAGCTGAAGCAGTAAAAGAGGCAGTTTGGATCCGTAAATTCCTAATTGGATTAGGAGTAGTTCCGTTAGCAGCTGAGCCCGTTCCATTATTTTGTGACAATAACGGGGCTATAGCGAGGCTAAGGAACCACGGTCTCATCAACGATCCAAGCATGTTCTTCGACGTTTCCATCTGATTCGTGAGATCATACATCGTGGCGATGTGAAGATCGAGAAGGTCGCATCAGATGACAACATTGCAGACCCGCTGATGAAAGCTATTTCACAGCAAAAGTTTGAGAAACATATACATAGTTCAGGTGTTAGATGCTTGAGTGACTGGCTATAGGCCAAGTGGGAGATTGTTAGACAATTATGACCCATAGCTTGACTGTTTGTAAAAGACATTGTGTTTTTGTACAAAATTGACTATGTAGTAATGAAATTACCTTTTATCATTTCGTAATTTATTTACTTTGATATATAAATGGTAAAAGTCCATATAATTAGTTCCGGATTGAGATGATATGAGACAGTATCAATCCATAAAGGTTTAATCATTAAATATCCCTAGTCGTAGTATTATCGAGACTGGACATCGATAATGCGGAATAGACTAGTATTGCAATTGTGCGTGTTGTGAGGACATAACGACATAGTTCTCATATGTTTAAGTATAGGATACTTATGCAAGTGCGATAGGAGGTTGTGTTTTACCGATGGTACGGAAAATAAATTCACTCTGGATAGACCTCGCGGAATCCCATTGGTAGTATGTATATGTGTCTATGGGAGTCTGTGTCAGGGTAGGTGTATTTGGTCTTAACCTGAGACTTACATCGCTAATAACAATCGGTAAACTTTGGTTTTGGTCGTCCAAGGCTTTAATAGGTTCTGTGTACGCCTCTATTGGGTTTATCGAGAATCGTAGTGTATTGGATGTGATGTCAAGACGGAAGTATCACTTCAGACATATGGAGATGATGATCACGCAGGGATTTATAACTAGATCTCTATTGTGTTGCAACCATCGGGATAATGTGACAAGGTCATGATTATCCGATTCAAAGAGACTAGTTGCTTGAAATCCGATATGTGCTTCGTACGGGGCAGACACTATTCCAGTCCAAGCCTAGCACGTGACATCTTATTACTCTATCGCAATACGAGATACTACGTATTCTACGCGTGGCATAGATTATATATTCCAGTAAAAATATTTCTGGAAAATTGGGTAGGCATGGTGCTTTGCTAGAAGCCAACCATGTCTTGTAAATTGGTAAGCATGTGGTACGAGGTACTCACTTTATCTGATAGTCCGATAACCGGATTTACTGCCAACATATCCAGAGATCTCTTGGGTCGCTTCCCAAAGATTCACCGATGACAGTTGACTTAAATTAGAATTAATCTGGGATTAATTAAGAGAGAGAAAATTAATATGGGATTAAATGTGTTCAGTAGAGATAGAACGCTATTAATTTGGAATTAATCGGTAAAATAAATTTTAATAGTTAAATTTGATTTTTCTATTTAATTTATTCAAATGGGCTAAAATTAATATATCGGATATATTAATATGAATTGGATTTCATTACGAGATTATAGTCGGACTTTAATACTAACGAATGAATTAATTTAGAATTAGTTCGTGAACGACGTTCGTAATATATTTGTGAGGCATCGTTATTTAATTAATTAGATTTAATTATTTAGCTACGAAGGTTTGTTTAATCGGATTAAACGGAACCGATCCGCGGTAAATGCTCGTAGAGATATTTGAATTTTGAATTCAAATAAGTGGGGCCGACTTCACATGTGTGGTAGGTGGTGGTAGTTGGCATTTATGCCAAGCCACCAACCAACCAACCACCATGTATTGGTTTTGGTAAAACCGTTTACCCAACTACCAAGTTTTGGTAAAAAGGGTAAAAGGGTTTTACCAAAACATATCTCTACACACTTGACACAAAAATTGGAAAAAGAAAACCCTAGAAGCTCTCCCTTGGGCGTGAACTTCAAACCTTTGCTCTCTTTGATTTTGTTCTTCAAATCAAAAGCTAGCACTTAGCAAGTCAACAAAGGTGATAGGGAAACATCTTCAAGAGTTGGAATCATCACTTTGCTTGGATCTTGGAGATCATCTTCACAAAATTTTTAAAGCTCAAATCCATTCGTTGTAAGTATTCCGTAACTTATAATGTTCTTATTTAATGTTTTTCATGCTTATTAGATCCTTGGCATGTTCTAGGAACACTAACAATGGTATCATGAGCCAATTTTAAGCATGAAAAATTTTAGGGTTCTTGAGCATAAAATTTGGGGCTTTTGTGTTTTGAACATGATTTTTTCAAATTGATGCTTTGAGCATGTTTAGAATATGATAACTTAGAGTTATGCATGATAACTTTTGAAATAAATTGAATGAATCAAAAATTAAAAAAAAATTTATCATGGCCGAATCTTCAAGCAGTTCACAGTGTAGTTTTTTTATTTTTGTAACATAAAATGATGTGTTTAAATGCATGTTTAAATGTTGATTGTTGGTTTAATTGGATTAGAATCAAAGTCAATAATGTTTATGTTAAAATCAAAGAGCATGTTGAGCATGAAATGATGTATTTAGGCTTCAATTTGTGTTAAACATGAAATGATGTTTTTTTGCCTCAATTTGTGTTGAGCATGAATTGTTGGATTAAGCTTGATTTATTAAGTTAATTGGTATTTTGGAAATATTGAGTTTAATTAATTAATCATGACTAATACATTTTAATTATTATAATTATAATATTTGGAATATTAAAATTGTAATAATTGGCCTTTAAAGTTTATTAGGCTAAAAGTATGTGTTTGGGCTTAATGGGCTTGGTTTGACCAAGTTTGGTTTTGGACTTTTGGATTGGATCCAAATGGGCCCAAAACCAATTCCATGAAGTCCAAATACATCACTTGGCCCTTTAAAGAATTTAATTGGGCCTAATGGGCCGAAATTGATATGATGACAATAGGGTGATTCCTATTGGGCTTTGGCATTTTGGGTTTGATCCATTATGGCCAAAGCCCATGCCTTAAGAATCAATTAAAAGCCCATTGAACTTTAATTAAAAAGAACATTGGATGTTATTGGGCCTTTGCGACCCATCAAGATTGGATTTGGAATCCAAGTCTTTAAGGCAAATATATAAGTGTAAATATTTAATTTGGAATTAAATTAGAATTAGTATTGAATACAAATAAATTGGATTTAAAGTTGTAGTTCTACATAATTCAAGAATACGTACTTAAAAGTATTTATTCCTAAACGAGTTGGACTCGAGCAAATCAAATCATTGTTTGAACATTGGATGGTCATTAATCAAAGATTAATTAATTGATTAGATTGATTGAATAACATGTTTTGTTTGAATACATAAATGTGTTGTATGAATAATGTATATCAGATGGATATTAGAAGGGCAATGGCAATTTTGGAAATTGTAATAAATTTAGAATTTATTAAATTGGGCCTGCGTGTCCAGCCTTTAATCTCTTTACTCCTTGTAATTCTCTTCTCACCTATTCCCCTCAATGTAAATGAGGTTTCTTTATTGTATTTTGTAATTGGGTAGGAGTTAGAATAGTTCTAGTTGCGGAGAGGAAAGAGAGCGATTTGTTCTAGGAACAATCTGTTTAAATATCCATCCGCATATCGTTATTAATTTACTTTTACGCCTTATGATGTTTTAGAAGCATGCTTAAGGGTGTATGATGAGACCTAATCAAAGATAATAAATTGGATGCCAATTTACGCAAAAAACCCTCAAAAACATAGCAGTGATCCCAGTCACTTCAAGTTCTCCTTCTCCATAGTTTAAGATAGCATCCTTAGTTCTCTAAGATACTAACGGATGTTCTTAACATCAATCCAGTGACTATCACTTGGATTGGCCTGTTTGTGAATCCATATGCTCAAAGCGTATGAGACACCAGGTCACGTACATTTTTCAATATACGAGTTCTCGGAGAATATTAACAACTTTTAAATCTATCCCAGTTGATCTTTATTCCTAGAATAAAGGTTGTTTCTCCCAAGAATTCCATGGAGAATTTTCTCGAAAGCCAAGCTTTCACCGATTATTTTATGGGAATATCATTTCCAAGAAATGACATATCATCATTATTTATAGGACAACCACTGTCAGTGGGCTCCCACTAACCCTCTTATATACCCAAGAATCATTTCGTTTTTGAATTAAATCATAAACTATTATGATTACATTAAAGCGATAGTTCCAAGAACTTAATGCTTTCTTCAATCCAAACATGGATCGAATAACCTGCAAACCTTGTTTGCTAGTTTTGATACGACAAAACCGTCAGGATGTTATAAACATCCTCCAAAAGGTTTCCTTTTCAGGAAAGTGATTTTCCCGTTCAACTGCCATATTTCATAAATGAAACATGTAGCATTAGCAAGCATTATCTAAATGGATTTACCGTGACAACATGTTAAAGATTTCGTTGTAATCAACACAATGTTGATAACGATACATTTTTACTACAAGCCTAGCTTAGTATGTTGGTATGCTGCCTTCCATGTATGTCTTCCTTGAAGACCTTTTACAGTACCTGTAGACACAATGTCTTGCGGTACAACAACTAGTATCCAAACATAGTTGATATATATGGAATCCATTTCGGATTCTATAGCACTTTGCTATGATAGGGAGTCGATTCCTTGTATCACTTCCTCATACGTAGTCAGTTGGTATTCCTCAATAAGATAGACATCTTTATGAGGTGAGATCAGAAACCTATACCCCAGGTTGTTTTCTGACTCTCTCTGATCTACGCTGTTCTTGTGTATTCGAAGATTACAGGTACAGTTTCATCCTTGATGAACTGTTTGTGTTCCATTAGGAATCAGTGCCTTGAATAGTATTACACTGATTTTCCCCGAGTTTTACTATCCTCCCACTTACCACTGTATATCAGTATTCCTCTTAGGAAAACTGCATGGCAAGCAACAATTACATTGTTCTCTTGTGAGATGTATAAGTACTATACTTATGTATCCCTAGGATAACCTATAATTGGCACTTATCCAATTTGGGTTTTAGTTTGGTATCATTCAAACGTATGCCTAGCATACCCAAATTATCAGGAATGAGAAACCCGGTTTCTTTCCCATTCATATCTAATATGAAGTCTGTCTAACAGATTATTATGGAACCTTATTCAAAATAAGTTCTACACTGTTTATGCTTATCCGTTCAAGGAAATGGTAGCTCAGAGTGACTCATGATTAACCTTATCATGTCCAATAAAATTCGGTTAGTCAGTTCAAACACACCGTCAAATTGATGTGTTCCAGGAGGAGTCCTCATTGAAAGAATACTATACTCTTTCAAGTATACAAGAAACTTATTGCTTAAGTATTTTCCATCTCGGCCTTACCGTGACGGTATAATACTATAGCCGATCTGTTTGTCTATTTCGTGTCGAAACTGTAAAAGTTTCCGATTTGTGTTTCAACAGAAACACTTAACCATAACGCGATGCCACATCCGTAAAGGTCACGAAATATTCATATCCACCTCTAGCCTAGCTAGATATGGGCCCAGTTGCTTCACTATGAACTAGGGCTAACAGATCGGTGGCATTTACACTTTTACCAAGTAAATAGTGTTTTAGGCACTTTGCCCAATAAACTAGATTCGTAGACTTTATGTGATTGGAATTAAAATAGTCCGAGTACCCACTCTCAAAAGTATGGATATACAAGTCTTGTTTCATTGTGTCCTAGACAACAATGCCACAATAGAGTTTCATCTGATCAAATCAGTTTGAGCTACAGTTTGTCATGTTATATATTTGAGATTTATTCATATTCAAAATATAAATACTGTTATTTACATCTAATGTGTTTATCTCAATATCATCTTTATATAATAAAACACTTTAGTGTTCTAGAATATAAAGGTACACTCGCAACGAGTTATACTCGATATAGAGATAATGTTTCTAGTCAAACTAGTCACATTATAACAGTTTCCAAATTTAGGTACACACCCAAAAGTAATTCCTAAACGTAGGTATCTGCGGTTGAAACAGCGACTTTCGTCCCGCTTCCGATTCACAGATAAATCTCAACTGAAGTCAGTATCCTGCTAATAACAGATGCTGGACACCAGTAATAATTTATGTACCACTCTAAGTATTTAAAATCCAATTTCAATACTAGTAGTGAACATAATTTTGACAAACATATTTGAAGTCGAAGCCTTATTCATCTTCAATTCCTTCATGTCCGCTTTGTCCAAACGGCAGTCACGCTTCCGCGATCCCGTCTGCCACATTTAAGTAGACATTTTGGGATATGTCCTTTATCTTTCTAAAAGATTATAATGATTTTGCCTTTGCCTCTTTTCAACACTCCAGAAGCCTTTGGCCAAGCCTTGGCCTTCTAGAATATCGAAGTAAGGTGCGCCTTGCACTACTTACCTAATTGTAAAGTTTGACTTTATCTTCTTGAGAATAGTCATTAACTCTCCAAGAGTTATTTATTGCAATTTAGTACTTCTAAAATCTAAGTATAGATCTATGAAGATCCTTCAATTTCATTATCATACTTTAAGAATCTAATCTTTAGTTCTGATTAAGAAATTAATGAGTCTAATGCGACAAGCTTAATGGATTAAGCACTAAAGTTATCATTACATAAATCTTCCAAAGATTATGCTCGACTATTTGCTTAACTCCGGGCTTAGGCCTAATATGTTATTTTATCAAATAAAGTAACTTATTAGTTTTTCCAGGACCATCCTGAAATTTATTCCAAATTTGAAAATTAAACCATTTAAATAAATTTTCCCTAGGATTATGTTTTAAATGTCAATCTTTCAATTTTATCTTGATTTTAATAGTCCAACTATTTAATCAACGATTTCAGTACTATAATGATTACAATAGTCCAACTATTTAATCAACTATAATTTAATAGATTAAAATCAATTATATTGATTACTATAATCCAATTATATAACCAACTATAAATGAATAGTTTGAATATAGTCCAACTATTTATTAAACAACATTTAAATATTAGTCCAACTAACATTTAATTTTATTTGACGAATGATATTTGAATGAGCTCGTATGGCAAGTAATTAAATGAATATTGCAAATTCAATTCTTGCCTCCCACTATTTTTCGGCGAGCCTCTAACCCTCTATCGAGTACTCGGGAACCGGTTTCCTAGTGAGCTAGGATCCCGTTAAATATCACACAATCTTGACTTTGGCCAACAATTGTTGATTTTGATAATTAACTAGGTAGATCTCTAATATCAATTGGATCCAATCCAATTCCTAGATCCGGTAGGGGGACATCCAAGTCCAAAACATATATCTTATATATGCCAATACATCCAATGTATTACCTAACCTTTTTCCTCCGAATCAACTAAGCCTTGGCTTTGGCACAACAAACTTAGTGATCCCAGTTAAGCGCGACCCATTGACCATGGAAAGCTTCGTAATCAATGTCGATGGACAAGAAGTGGTCTTGACTTTGGCCAACAAACCACAACTTGGACAAGACACTGATATGGAACAAAGCCTTCGTGATTCAAACACATCCTCGACGGAAAAAGGCCTTGACTTTGGCCAACAAGCCAATGCCAGTCTCGGATCTTGAGTAAGAATCACTCAATGGAAGGAAAGACAGTTAATATTTTGCGAGGGTTTTTCGCGTGCAAATTGGCAACCAATTTATTATCTTTGTTAAGGTCTCATCATCATACACCCTTAAACATGCATTCTAAATACATAATAAAGCGCATATGATAAATTAATAATGATATGCGGATGGATACTTTACACATTGATCCTATATCAAATCTCTCCATTCTCTCTCCCGCTAGCACATGTATTTGCTTCTACCTGTTACACTACACTTCTAAAGAAACCTCATTTACATTGATGGGAATGGGTATGAAGAGAATATAAAATAAGGAGGTGATAAGGCTGGACACGCAGGTCTAATTAATAAATCAAATTTATTACAATAATTTCTAAAATTGCCTCACCCATCTAATATCCATCCGATATACATTATTCATGCATCGCAACCATGTATTCACACAAGCATGTTATCAATCAATCTAATCAAATTAATTAATCTGATAATTAGTGATCATCCAATATTCAAACAATGATTTGATTTTGCGCGAGTCAAACTCGTTTTGCGAATATGTACTCAAAGTATGAAATCTCAAATTAAATTAAACTACATAATTAAATCCAATTCAATATGCATTTAATTCTAATTCACTTATTTAATTCCAAATTAAACATTACACTTTAATAATAAACCTTTTACGACTTAAATTCCAAATTTAACCGTTACGGGTCTCAAAGCCCGATTAACGTCCAACGTCAATTCAATTAAATTCCAATGGGTTTTTAATTAATTTCTTAAGGCGTGGACTTTTGGTCAACTCGAGTCAAACCGATAACCAAAGTTCAATCAAGGAGTTACCCCATAAGCCTAGAAATCAATTTAGGCCCATTAGGCCCAATTAAACTTTAAAGGTCCATTAAGTCGCATTTGGGCTTTATGGAAGCGGTTTTGGGCCTAATTGGATCCGACCAATTTTGCCTAAACCCAACTTTGTACAACAAAGCCCAAAGGCCCATTTACAACATAACAAGCCCAAATCCAATTTTAAAGCCCAATTAATTAAATACAAAAAATCCAATTTTACATTTAATTAACCTAAAGTGTATATCATGATTAATCACCCAAATTAACATTTCTAAAACATCAATTTATATAATTAATCATGCTCATTTCCATCATCACATGTCCAACACATTTTGATTAAAATCAAACCCATTTCATGCTTTATATGTATTGACCAAAAGGGAATTTATATGTCCGATTCGGTTTCAATCCAATTAAACACACAATCGACACTAAATCAACACTTCTAATCGTTTCAAGTCATCCAATGATCAACGAAACAAAATTCCAAGACATTTAGGGCTCCAAACCATTCGGCCAACATAAAAATTCGGGGAAAAATGTTCCAAACAATTTTTCAACAAATTGATCCAATCAATCTTAAATTAAAACACATTTAAGCATACTAATTCATCCAATTTCATTATACATGCTCAAAATCAAGTTTACCCAAATTTAAGCCCTAAACTTTTCATGTTTTTCCTTGCTCTGATACCATTGTTGGAGTTTGCTAAGGTGCCAAGGATCAATAAACAAGCATGATTTTAGTGTGAATACAAGTCGAGGAAGTTGCGAAATACTTACATCGAGCGGTTGAGTGATGCGGCAATGAACAAAACTCATTTTCTGCCCATATGGACTGCTAGGCAGTGAGCAGAATTTTGTCCTCCATTTTTCAGTTTTGAGCCAAGTTCCAAGCTCCAAGCTTTCATCAAACGATTCCCGGCTCATGGGTATACTTCCCTATCACCTTCGTAAGACTCTCGAAGTGCTAGCTCTCTATGATTTTTCCATAAAATCACACTCTCTAAGCTTCCCTTAGCTCACGGGAGTGAGCTGCCAAACCAGTGAAGAAATGCCCTTGTTGGGCGTGAGCAATGGAGGGAGAAAGGAGAAGAAAGAGAGAGATAAGTGTGTTGTGTGATGGTTAGCATAAAAGTGTGTATCTAATACCACCTTTTATTTTCTAAAAAATTAATTAATTGATTTCCAAAATCAAAAAACAAATACCAAACATTTAAATATATTAAATGTCATTCATGCCATCACACTTCCATCACTATTCACATCCATCAAGTTGTCAAGTCACATCATTCAAGTTGTCCAGTCACATCACTCAAAGTGACAAGTGATTTGACACTTGAAATGACTAATGATTTGACGTTTGTTGCGACTAATGATTTGACGCTTGATTTGACATGCGCGCCGCACTCGAATTCGAAATACGAATGCGCTCGCAAATAATCTCGGGCTCGGGTTCGCTAATTCCAAATTAACGAATTTTCCGTTGCCTCGTAATTAAATCTAATTTAATTAAATAATCACGCCAAACATAATTACTATTCACGTCGCTAACGAATTAATTCTAAATTAACTCGTTCGCCTGAATTAAAATCTAATTTTAATTCCGCAACGAAATCCAATTTGTTTAATATATCGAATATATTAATTTACCGATTAATTCCAAATTAATCGTTATCTCTCTTTAAATGATTTTATCCTCGATAAAATATCTCCGTAATTAATCCCAGATTAATTTTCTCTCTCTACTAATTAATCCCAAATTAATTAAAGTGCGAGTCATACGTCATCGGTGAATCTTCGAGAAGTGACCCATGAGATCCCCGGATACGTTGGCAGTAAATACAGTTGTTGTACTATCCGATCATGTACATACCAAGTACTACGTTTTACCGATTTACAAGACAAGGTTGGCTTCTAGCAAAGCACCATGCCTACCCAATTCTCCAGAAATATCCTTACAGGAATAAAGGATCCGTATTAGGCGAAGTATACGTGGTATTGCGTATTTCGATCCAGTATCGGATGATCACATGCGAGGCCTAGGGCTGGTACAGTGTTTGCCCCGTACGAAGCATATATCGGATGACAAGCAACTAGTCTATTTTATTATCGAATAATCATGACCAAGTCATATTATCCCGATGGTTGCAACCTTTATAGAGAACCAGTTCTGTATCCCTACGCGATCATCATCTCCACTATGACTGGAGTGATACTTCCGTCTTGACATCACACCCAACACACTATGATTCTCGATATACCCAGCAGAGGCGTACACAGAAACCGGTTAAAGCCCTGGATGACCTCAACCAAAGTATATTGATTATCGCAAGTATTAGCGGTGCAAGTCTCAGGTTAAGACCAAATACACCTACCCTGATTTCGGACTTCCATAGACACATAGTCATACTACCAATAGAATTTTGAGGGGGTCTATCCAGAGCGAAGCTGTTTCCCGTACCATCGGTGAAACACAACCTCCTATTACACTTGCATGATTATCCTATGTTGGACAATTATGACCCATAGCGTCACTATTTGTACAGATCATGGTGTTGTTGTACAAATTAACTATGTGACAATGAGATTGCACTCTTATCATTTATGATTAGATCACCTAGATGTATAAAAGATATGAGGTTCTTATGATTAGTTCCTGGATTGAGATGATATGAGACAGTATCAGTCCTCGAAAGGTTAATCATTAAATATCCCAAGTCGTAGTATTATCGAGACTGGACGTCGATAATGCGGAATAGACTAGTATTACACTTGTACGAGTTGTGAGGGCACAATAGCATAGTTCTCATATATATGGGTATTGGATACTCATGCAAGTGTAATAGGAGGTTGTGTTTACCAATGGTATGGAAACAGATTGGCTCTGGATATACCCCTCGGAATTCCATTGGTAGTATGACTACGTGTCTATGGAAGTCCGAAATCAGGGTAGGTGTATTTGGTCTTAACCTGAGACTTGCACCGCTAATACTTGCGACAATCAATATGCTTTGGTTTTGGTCGTCCAGGGCTTTAAACGGTTCTGTGTACGCCTCTGCTGGGTATATTGAGAATCGTAGTGTATTGGGTGTGATGTCAAGATGGAAGTATCACTCCAGTCATAGTGGAGATGATGTCACGTAGGATACGGTACTGGTGCTCTTAAGTACTGCAGTCATCGGGATGTTATGACTAGGTCAAGTATATCCGATTATAGAGACTAGTTACCAGATATCTGACATGTGCTTCCTATGGGGCAGACACAATTCCAGCCCCAGGCCTAGCACGTGACACCTGATACTGGATCGCAATACGCAATACTACGTATACTACGCCTGACATAGATTAAATATTCCAGTAAGAATATTTCTGGAGAATTGGGTAGGCACGGTGCTTTGCTAGAAGCCAACCATGTCTTGTAAATCGGTAAGCACGTGGTATGAGGTACGCACGTATTCGGATAATCCGATGACCGTATTTACTGCCAATATATCCATGGATCTCTTGGGTCGCTTCCCAAAGATTCACCGATGACAGTTGATTTAATTAGAATTAATCTCGGATTAATTAAGAGAGAAAATTAATTTGGGATTAATTAAGAGAGAGAAAATTAATCTGGGATTAATTGAGGTATTAATTAATCTGGGATTAAATATGTTCGGAAGAGAAAGAAGGCGATTAATTTGGAATTAATCGGTAAAATAAATTTAATAGTTAAATTTGATTTTTCTATTTAATTTATTCGTATGGGCTAAAATTAATATATCAGATATATTACTATGAATTGGATTTCATTACGAAATTAAAGTTGGACTTTAATATGAACGAATGAATTAATTTAGAATTAATTCGTAGACAACGTTCGTAATATATTTGCGAGGCATCTTTATTTAATTAAATTAGATTTAATTATTTAGCGATAAAAGTCCGTTTAATCGGATTAAACGGAACCGAGCCGCGGTAAATGTTCGTAGAGACATTTGAATTTTGAATTCAAATGTGGGGCCCACTTCACATGTGGTAATTAAGAGGGTAGTTGGCATTTATGCCAAGCCACCCCCATCCAACTACCTTGGAATGTTTTGGTGAAACCATTTACCCAACTACCTTATTTAGGTAAAAGGGTAAATTGGTTTTACCTAAAACTCTTCTCTCCCTCTCATTTGTGTATGCATCACACAAAACACAAAATAGAAACCCTAAAAACCTATCAACTTGGGCATGAACATGGTGTCTCCCTCTCTTTGATTTTGTGGCAAAATCAACAAAGCTAGCACTTGGAGAAATCAACTAAGGTGATAGGGAAACCACTTCAAGAGATGGAATCATCAACAAAGGAAGGATCTTGGAGATTTTCCTCTCAAAATTTTAAAGCTCAAATACGTTCATGTAAGTATTCCGCAACTTATTTTTGAATTTATGAACACCTTTTCATGCTTATTAGATCCTTGGCATATTCTAGGACCAATAACAATGGTATCAGAGCAAATTTTAAGCATGAAGTTTTAGGGTTAATGAGACTAAAATTTGGGGCTTTTGTGTTTTGAGCATGATTCCTTCAAATTGATGCTTTGAGCATGCTTAGATTTGTTAACTTAGAGTTTATGCAGTTTGAATGACAAAAAAATTAATTAAATTATTATCCAATGGCAAATTTGGACTGCTGTGAAAACTGTTTTGCCTGAATTGGTGACTAGTGACTGCACTGTTTTTGATTTTTGTACATGAAATGTGTGTTTAATGCATTGTTAATGTTGATTGTTGGTTTGATTGGATTAGAATCAAAGTCAATAAAGTTCATGTTAAAATCAAAGAGCATGTTGAGCATGAAATGATGAATTTTGATAATTTGTGTTGAGCATGAAATGATGTGTTTTGGCTTCAATTTGTGTTATGCATGAATTGATGGATTAAGCATGATTAATTAAGTTAATTGATATTTTGGAAATATTGAGTTTAATTAATTAATCATGGCTAATACACTTTAGTTAAGTAATTGTGATATTTGTAATATTATAATTATGTTAATAAGCCTTTAATTAGGAATTGGGCTAAAAGTGTGTGTTGGGCTTAATGGGCTTGGTTTGACTAAATTTGGTTTTGGACTTTTGGATTGGATCCAATTGGGCCCAAAAACCATTCCATAAAGTCCAAATACATCACTTGGCCCTTTAAAGAATTTAATTGGGCCTAATGGGCCTAAATTGATTTGTTGGCAATATGGTGATTCCTATTGGGCCTTGGCATTTTGGGTTTGATCCATTATGGCCAAAGCCCATGCCTTAAGAATCAATTAAAAGCCCATTGGACTTTAATTAAAATAACATTGGATGTTATTGGGCCTTTGAGACCCATTATAAGTAAGTGTATATATTTAATTTGGAATTAAATTGGAATTAGTATTGAATACAAATAAATTGGATTTAAAGTTGTAGTTCAATATAATTCAAGAATACTTACTTTGAGTATTTATTCTTAAATGAGTTTGACTCACGCAAATCAAATCGTTGTTTGAACATTGGATGATCATTAATTCAAAGATTAATTAATTGGATTAGATTGATTGAATAACATGATTTGTATGAATACATGAATGCGATGTATGAATAATGTATATCGGATGGATATTAGAAGGGCGAGGGCAATTTTGGAAATTGTAATAAATTTAGAATTTATTAAATTGGACCTGCGTGTCCAGCCTTTTATCTCTTTACTCTTTGTAATTCTCTTCTCACCAATTCCCCTCAATGTAAATGAGGTTTCTTTATTGTATTATGTTATTGGGTAGAAGTTAGAATAGTTCTAGCCGGGGAGAGGAAATGGAGTGATTTGTTCTATGAATAATTTGTGAGATATCCATCTGCATATCATTATTAATTTATTTATTTATCGCGCCTTATTATGCTTTTAGAATGCATGCTTAAGGGTGTATGATGAGACCTAATCAAAGATAATAAATTTGTTGCCAATTGCACGCGAAAAACCCTCAAAAACATATTAAGCATTTTTCCTTCCGTTGAGTGATTCTAACTCAAGATCCAAAGTTGGCATTGGTTTGTTGGCCAAAGTCAAGACCTTTGTCAATTGCGGATGTGTTTGAATCATGAGAGTTTTGTTCCATATCAGTGTCTTGTCCAAGTAGTGATTTGTTGGCCAAAGTCAAGATCACTTCTTGTCCATCGACATTGATTACGAAGCTTTCCATGTCAATGGGTCCCGCTTAACTGGAATCATAAGCTTGTTGTGCCAAAGCCAAGGCTTAGTTGATTCAGAGGAAAAGGTTAGGAAAATATATTGGATATATTGGCATATATAAGATATATGTTTCAGACTTGGATGTCCACCTACTGGATCTAGGAATTGGATTAGATCCAATTGATCTTAGAGATCTACCTAATTAAGTATCATACAATTTGTTGGCCAAAGTCAAGTTTGTGTATTATTTAACGGGATCCTAGCCCACTAGGAAACTAGGTTTCCCGAGTACTCGACAGAGTGTTAGAGGCTCGCCGAAAAATAATGGGAGGCAAGAATTAAATTTGCAATATTCGTTTAATAACTTGCCATACGCTCTCATATCAAATATCTCGTCAAATAAATTAAAGTATTAGTTGGACTAATATTTAATTGTTGTTTTAATTAAACAGTTAGACTGTATTCAAACTACTTCATTTATAGTTGATTATATAATTGGATTATAGTAATTGATATATTTGAATTTTTACCCTTCATTTATAGTTGATTATATATGGATTATAGTAATCAAATATTTGAATATTACCGATAATTTATAGTTGATTATATAATTGGATATATAGTAATCAATATATATTGATTTTAACCAATAAAATTGTAATTATTTATATATTTAGACTATAGTAATCATTACATTAGATTGTACTTGAAATCGTTGATTAAATAGTTGGACTATAAAATCAAGATAAATTTGGAAGATTAGTGTTTAAAACATAATCCAAAGGAAAATGTGTTTAAACGACTTTAATTTTCAAATTGGGAATAAAATTTCAGGATGGTCCTGGAAACTAATAATTTACTTTATTTGATAAAATAACATATTAGGCCTAAGCTCGGAGTTAAGCAATAGTAGAGCATAATCTTTGGAAGATTCATGTGATGATAACTTTAGTGCTTAATTCATTATACTTGGAAATATGACTCATTTCTTTCCTAATCAGAACTAAGGATTAGATCATTAAAGTATGATGAAGATATTGAAGGATCTTCATAGATCTATTCTTAGATCTTAGAAGTATTAAAATTGCAATTAATAACTCTTAGAGAGTTAATGGCATGCTCAAGGAGCTAAAGCCAAAGTTTGTAATAAGGCAAGTAGCGCAAGGCGCCACCCTACTTCGATATTCCAGAAAGCCAAGGCTTGGCCAAAGGCTTCTGAGTTGTAGAAAAGGGCAAAGGCAAGATCATTATAATCTCTAGGAAGATAAAGGACATATCCCAAGATGTCTGCCTAAACTGTGGCAAACGGGGTCACTGAAGCGTGACTGCCGTATGGGCAAGGCAGACATGAAGGAATTAAAGAAAGGGCAAGGCTCTGACTTTAAATATGTTTGTCATTAGCATGTTCATTACTAGTATTAAAATTGGATTTAAATACTTAGTGTAGTACATAAAAATATTCATTGATGTGTAGAATCTGCTATGAGCAGGATACCGACTTTAGTTGAGATTAATCTGCGAATTGGAAACGGGACGAAAGTCACTGTTTTATCGTAGATACCTAAGTTTAGGAACTACCCTTCGGGTATGTACTTAAATTAGGAAACTGTTATAATGTAACTAGTTTGACTAGAAACATTATCTCTATATCGAGTATGACTCGTTGCGAGTATACCTTTATATTCTAGAACACTAAAGTGTTTTATTATATAAAGATGATATTGAGATAAACACATTAAATGTGAATAAATATTTTATATTTTGAATATAAATAAATCTCAAACATATGACATGACAAACTAATACTTAACTGATTTGATCAGAAGAAACTTAATTGTGGCATTGTAGTCTGGGACACAATTAAATAAGACACGTATATCCGCACTTTTGAAGAGTGGGTACTAAGACGGATTTGATTCCATTCAAATGATGTCTGCAAATCTAGTTTATTAGGTAAAGTACCTAAAACACTATTTACTTGGTAAAAGTATAAGCGTCATCGATCTGTTAGCCCTTGTTTATAGTGACGTAAGTGGGCCCATATCTAGCTAGGCTAGAGGTGGATATGAATATTTTGTGACCTTTACAGATGTGGCATCGCGTTATGGTTATGTGTTTCTTTTGAAACATAAATCGGAAACTTTTAGAGCTTCGACACGAAATGGATAAACATATCGGCTAAAGTATTTATACCATTACGGTTAGACCATGATGAAAATATTTAAGCAATTTGTTTCTCAAATTACTTGAAGGGGTTAATTTAGTATTCTTTCAATAAGGACTCCTCCTGGAACACGCCAATTTGATGGTGTGTCCGAATAGAGAAAACGAATTTTGTTAGACATGATAAGGTTAATCATGAGTCGCTCTGAGCTACCATTTTCCTTCAAAGGGATAAGCATTAACAGTGCAATACTTATTTTGAATAAGGTTCCATGAAAATCTGTTTGACAGATTTCATATTAGATATGAACAAGAAAGAAACAGGGTTTTCTCATTCCTTATGATTTGGGAATGCTAGGCATACGTTTGGATGATACCAAACTAGAGCCCAAATTGGATAAGTGCCAATTGTAGGTTATCCTAGGGAAACCAAAAGTATAGTACTTATACAACTCACTTGAGAATAATGTAATTGCTGCTCACCATGCGGTTTTCCTAAGAGGAATACCGATATATAGTGGTAAGTTGGAGGATAGTAAAACTCTATGAAAAAACGGAGTAATACTATTCAAGGCACCAAGTCTGAAATGGAACACAAACAGTTCTTCAATGATGAAGATGTACTAGTAATCTTCTAATACACAAGAACCGCGTAGATCGGAGAAAGTCAGAAAACAACATGGGGTATGGGTTCCTGATCTCACCTCATAAAGATGTCAATCTTATTGAGGAATACAAACTGACTACGTATGAGGAAGCGATACAAGGTATCGACTCCCTATTATGGCCAAGTGTCATGAATCCGAAATGGATTCCATGTATATCAACTATGTTTGGACACTAGTTGTTGTATCGCAAGGCATTGTGCCTATTGGTACTATATAAGTCTTCAAGGAAGACATACGTGGATGGCAGCATACCAACGTACTAAGCTAGGCATGTAGTGGAAAGGTATCGTTATCAACGTTGTGTTGATTACAACGAAATATTTTACCTGTTTCCACATTAAATCCATTTGGATAATGCTTGCTGGTGCTACATGTTTCATTTATGAAATATGGCAGCTGAACCGAAAAATTACTTTCCTGAAAAGGAAACCTTTTGGAGGATGTTTTCAACATCCTGAGGATTTTGTCATATCAAAGCTAGCAAACAAAGTTTGCAGGTTATTCGATCCATGTTTGGATTGAAGCAAGCATTAGGTTCTTGGAATTATCGTTTTGATGTAATCATGATGGTTTATGATTTAATTCAAAACGAGAAATGATTCTTGTGTGTATAAGGAGGTTAGTGGGAGCGCACTGACAAGTGACTGTCCTAAACAATGATGATATGTCATTTCTTGGAAATGATATTCGCATATTACAATCGGTGAAAGCTTGTCTTTCATGAAAATTCTCCGTAGAATTCATGGGAGAAACAACCTTTATTATAGGAATAAAGATCTACTGGGATCGATTTAAAGTTTTTAACACTCCTTTGAGAAATCGTACATTGAAAAATGTACGTTACCTAGTGTCTCATAGGCTTTGAGAATATGGAGTCACAAACAGGTCAATCCAAGTGATATTCACTGGATTGATATTAAGAACATCCGTTAGTATCTTAGAGAACTAAGGATGATGTCTTAAACTATGGAGAAGGAGAACTTGAAGTGACTGGTATCACTGCTGCAATTTTCCTAACCGATAAAAACAACGGTACTATACAGTTTGAATAACAGAACAGTGAGTTAGAAATCTTCCAAGCAAGATACTGTTACTGAATAAACATCAAATGTGGTTATTGCTGCGGCTGAGGCAGCAATAGAAGCCATTTGGGTCGATAATATATCTAATTAGATTAGATATAGTTCTGTTAACAGCTGAGCTAGGCGTCAACACAAGCTAAAGAATTAATGGTCTCATCAACGATCCAGATATATACTTCAACTATTCATCTGATTCGTTCAGATCATACATCGTGGCGATGTGATGATCGAATAAATCGCATCAGACGATAATCATGCAAATCCACTGACGAAAGCCTTTCCTCAGTAGTTTGAGCAAACCGTACATAGTTCGGGTGTATGACACTCAAGTGACTGGCTATAGGCCAAGTGGGAGATTGTTGGACAATTATGACCCATAGCGTCACTATTTGTACAGATCATGGTGTTGTTGTACAAATTAACTATGTGACAATGAGATTGCACTCTTATCATTTGTGATTAGATTACCTAGATATATAAATGATAGGAGGTCCTTATGATTAGTTCCTGGATTGAGATGATATAAGACAGTATCAGTCCTCGAAGGGTTAATCATTAAATATCCCTAGTCGTAGTAGTATCGAGACTGAACATCGATAATGCGGAATAGACTAGTATTACACTTGTGCGAGTTGTGAGGGCACAATAGCATAGTTCTCATATATATGGGTATTGGATACTCATGCAAGTGTAATAGGAGGTTGTGTTTACCGATGGTACGGAAACAGCTTCGCTCTGGATAGACCCCTCGGAATTCCATTGCTGGTATGACTACGTGTCTATGGAAGTCCGAAATCAGGGTAGATGTATTTGGTCTTAACCTGAGACTTGCACCGCTAATACTTGCGACAATCATTATGCTTTGGTTTTGGTCGTCCAGAACTTTAACCGGTTCTGTGTACGCCTCTGTTGGGCATATTGAGAATCGTAGTATATTGGGTATGATGTCAAGACGGAAGTATCACTCCAGTCATAGTAGAGATGATCTCATGTAGGATATGGTACTGGTGCTCTTAAGTACTGCAGTCATCGGGATATTATGACTAGGTCATGTATATCCGATTATAGAGACTAGTTACCAGACATCCGACATGTGCTTCATACGGGGTAGACACAATTCCAGCCCCAGGCCTAGCACGTGAAACCTGATACTGGATCACAATACGCAATACTTCGTATACTACGTCTGACAGAGATTATATATTCCAGTAAGAATATTTCTGGAGAATTGGGTAGGCACGGTGCTTTGCTAGAAGCCAACCAAGTCTTGTAAATCGGTAAGCACGTGGTACGAGGTACGTACGTATTTGGATAATCCGATGACCGTATTTACTGCCAACATATCCAGGGATCTCTTGGGTCGCTTCCCAAAGATTCACCGATGACAGTTGATTTAACTAGAATTAATCTCGGATTAATTAAGAGAGAAAATTAATCTGGGATTAAGTAAGAGAGAGAAAATTAATCTGGGATTAAATGAGGTATTATTTAATCTGGGATTAAATATGTTCGGAAGAGAGAGAACGCGATTAATTTGGAATTAATCAGTAAAATAAATTTAATAGTTAAATTTGATTTTTCTATTAATTTATTCGTATGGGCTAAAATTAATATATCGGATATATTAATATGAATTGGATTTCATTACGAAATTAAAGTTGGACTTTAATGCGAACGAACGAATTAATTTAGAATTAATTCATAGACTACGTTCGTAATATATTTACGAGGCATCTTTATTTTAATTAAATTAGATTTAATTATTTAGCGATGAAAGTTCATTTAATCGGATTAAACGAAACCGAGCCGCGGTAAATGTTCGTAGAGACATTTGAATTTTGAATTCAAATGTGGGGCCCACTTCACATGTGGTAGTGGGAGAGTAGTTGGCATTTATGCCAAGCCACCCACCATCCAACTACCTTGGAATGGTTTTGGTGAAACCATTTACCCAACTACTTGTTTAGGTAAAAGGGTAAATTGGTTTACTAAAACTCTTCTCTCTCTCTCATTTGTGTATGCATCACACAAAACACAAAATAGAAACCCTAAAAACCTCTCAACTTGGGCGTGAACATGGTCTCTCCCTCTCTTTGATTTTGTGGCAAAATCAACAAAGCTAGCACTTTGAGAAATCAACTAAGGTGATAGGGAAACCACTTCAAGAGATGGAATCATCAACAAAGGAAGGATCTTGGAGATATTCCTCTCAAAATTTTAAAGCTCAAATCCGTTCATTGTAAGTATTCCGCAACTTATTTTTGAATTTATGAACACCTTTTCATGCTTATTAAATCCTTGGCATGTTCTAGGAACAATAACATCCTATACCCAAATATATGAGAACTATGTCGTTATGCCCCCATAATACGCACAAGTGTAATGCTAGTCTTTTACGTATTTATCGATGTCCAATCTCGACAATACTCTGACTAGGATATTTAATGATTTATCATTCGTGGATTGATACTGTCTCATATCATTCTCAATCAAGGAACAAATCATAAAGACCTCCTATCATTTATATATCTTGGTGATCTAATCACAAATGATAAGAGAGTAATCTCCTTTGTCACATAGTTAATTTGTACAACAACACCATGATCTGTACAAATAGTGACGCTATGGGTCATTACTGTCCAACATTTGGGAATTGGAACTAAATAAATAAAAGAATAGTAACGTGAATAATACTATGAATAGTAATTTTTTTATTGTTTTGAATTCCAATTCGACCCAAACTCTTATTAGGGTTTTATAATCTCATTAAAACACTATATTAAGATCCAATGGCTAAATTAAATTAACATTTATCCCACATCAAATTATTAATTAATTTTATTGTCTTTGGAGCACCTATATAAACCCAAAGAATTATTTACAAATTTTTTCCACCAAAACCTTTCATATATTGGGTTTATATAAGTGAGCAACTCTAAGGTTTAAGAGTAAGCCACTGATTTAGAGGATCCTTAAGTCTAATTTACTAGAGGAATCTCAAGTTAAAAGTTTTGAGGTATTTGACTAGGCTAGCACCAAGAACAAAATACCTGTGCACTCAAGTCGTAGTTTTGCCTTTGAGTTTTGGCTTTGGTGTGTGCACCTTTGGAGGCCACACACTTGGGTGGCTCTTTGGAACTTGGAAGAGCTTGCTGAGTTCGAGAAAAGCTTGTAGATTGGAGGGTGGACTGGAGGAGTCTTCGGTTCAAGTAAGTCTTTTTCTTTCTTTATTTTAATTAGAGTTCTTTAGTTAGCATGTTTAGGTTTATGCTCTTTGCATGTTTTATTAGTTTTTATGCTCAAAATATATAGTAACATGCCTAGGCTTGTAGAAGAATCAAAACAAATGGGTCTTGGGCAAAGAGTAGCGGCATCATAATTTTTAATTTTCCGCTGCGCACTAGCGGCCGCTTCCCAACAATAAGTCATTTAATGAACTTTTATCTGATGCTTTGAGTAGTTTATCTATGTTAGATTCGTAAGCACTTAATTATAGGTTTTTAGCAGTGAAATCCTGAGTAGTTAGCAAGGTGACTAGTTGAAGAAATCGCATGTCGATGAATGACTATTTGCTTAGATGTCTATCCTGCCAATACGGTTTAAGCCCTTTGGGTCTATACTTTACAATGGGAGGCAAATTTTAGAATTCAATTATTATTGAGGATTTTAACAAGTTTAAGTGAATAACTGTCAAATGGATCCCTCCATTGAAAATTCCCCAGAGGGAGGGTAGAGTGAACTCTCTTAAATACCCTTACCTCTTAGGCTCTTATTGCCTTGGTGACTGGAATAAACAATAGATCCTCCAAATTAGTCCAACACTTTAAATATGCTTTAAGGTAAGCTTTGAGTAAATGATTATCTAGATGTCTTCACAGCTTTTCCTTTTGGCCATAAAAAGGTAGTGAGTGAGGGAAGACACCAAATCATTATCTAACTCTAGTAATATCTTTGGTTAAATTAACTTTAGTTTGGATAGTTTTATAAAAGCCTTGGTCTCACCCCACTTGTATATTTTATAATGTCTTTTATTATAAACAAGTTATTATATTTATTAGCCTTAAAGGTAATAAATCTCTAAGTTCATCATAAAATAATTACTTAGCTAAGGGATAAGCAATACACTTTCTATTTCCTTAGAAAGTCTCTAGATGCTTGCTAAAATAATCATGCCAATTCTAATCATGCATAGAATCATCAAGCATATGAGTTTTAATATGTTGGAATTATTTTAGGCATTAAAAAAATTTGTTTAATATTTAATTATGATATTGCATTTTATCTTATTCAAATAAATTTACGATTCACATTTTTTACAGATGCGTGAACTTTAAATGCAATTTCACAATTCAAATATTAACCAAATCATGCAAAACATGTGCCTAAAATTAAGTTCAGGTTTTCCAATGAGCTTTTACACACCCAATTTCGAGTTCAAATGAGAGATAACTAATCAAAACAAAAAACGGCGCGCTAATACCATTGTTGGGAAGCGGCCGCGAGTTCGCGGCGGAAAATTAAAAATTATGATGCCGCTATCCCTTTGCCCAAGACCCATTTGTTTTGATTATTCTACAAGCCTAAGCATGTTACTATATATTCAAAGCATAAAAAATCATAAAAACATGCAAAGAACATAAACCTAAACATGCTAACTATCATAAGAACTCTAATTAAAATAAAGAAAGAAAAAGACTTACTTGAACCGCAGACTCCTCCAGTCCACCATGTAATCTACAAGCTTTTCTCGAACTCAACAAGCTCTTCCACGTTACAAAAAGAGCCACCCAAGTGTGTGGCCTCCAAAGGTGCACACACAAAAGCCAAAACTCAACGTCAAGACTACACCTTGACTGCACTGGTATTTTGCCCTTGGTGCTAGCCTAGGCAAATACTCAAAACTTTTAAATTGAGATTTCTCTAGTCAATTAGACTTAAGGATCATCTAAATCAGTGGCTTACTCTTAAATTTAGAGTTGCTCACTTATATAAACCCAATATATGAAAGGTTTTGGTGTAAAAAATTTGTAAAGAATTCTTTGGGTTTATATAGATGCTCCAAAGAAAAAAAATTTATTAAGAATCCGATGTGGGATAAATGTTAATTTAATCTTAGCCATTGGATCTTAATTTAGTGGTTTAATGAGATTATAAAACCCTAATAAGAGTTTGGACCAAATTAGAATTCAAAACAAATAAAAACATTTACTATTCATGTTACTATTTACATTACTATTCACGTTACTATTCATGTTTTTTTTTTATTCCAATTCTCAAAGTGCCCCTATCGTTATTCACCAATCCCTAAGCCACTATGGAACCTCATAAATTATCTGTTAAATAATTAAACTCATTGAACCATTTATAAATAATTCCTACAATAATCATATATACTGTTAAATTTGTACTGTGCACTGTTAACCATTGATTTCGAATTTGTTGTGTGTGACCTTTTGGGGTCCTCTCAAGTTGGATATAAATGAATCGTGATAATTTAATCGAACATAAATTATCCTCCGATCAGATGGTCGTTTGATTTCAATAACCAAGGTTGACATCTATCAATATGCCAAGGCCCTCAAATGAGAAAGAAAGATATATACCCATTCTGTATGTGATTTACATATGATACGGTCCCTCACCTCATTGTATCCCTATCGTTTGACCTAGGGTACGAAAAGTGTCTACCCACATAGTCAAAGGTATGATGTGATAGTGTCATGAATCATGCTAACCCAAGAATCTCACATGATTCTTCTGCTACGGCCACAGTCTCAAGCACTGATCACACATATCAACCTACGAACTGGAATGCTACTCTTATAAGAAAATATTATCCGAAAGAGTGGCGATTCTCTGCTGTATCTTTACAAACTTCATGTGTTTCAACAAATGACCCAATCATACCCTTATGACTGGATCTTTTGAACCGGGGATGGAGAATGTCAAAGTTATTTGATCCACACATAAGATTGTAAAAACCTCAAGTCTAAGGACTAGTCATACAATCAATACATGAAAGTTCCACAAACACATGGGATAAACACTCCATATGAAAACTTTCGACGGTCAGTTCGATGGATATGAGTAACTCATGCATCCATGTGATTCACCAAGCGGACAGATCTCCGCTAGTAGCCTATGAGATCGGCTACCCCACTTAAGGGCAGATCATACCATCATGCTAGTCCGCTTTGTGAATTCCCAGATTATTCATAAAACTATGACTAGGAACGTATAAGAGTAATGATTCTCAGCCATCATCTTATTACTCAGCGTAATATAAGTTATGTAAGACACGTATAATAAAGATTTTCATTTTATTAATTAATGAAAATATTACAAATACATGTACATATAGCTCATCCATAAGTTGGGTATAGGACATATCCCTAACACTTATCGTTTCTAAGATTGCACCCTAAAACAAACAATATCATCATAGGACTTATGCTTAACTATTAAGGATAAAAAAAACAAACAAAACAAACAATTTTTTTTTTAAAGAATAAAATGTATTTATGACATGGATTATCATGCGCATGCATACACCCCCACACTTAAAACTTGCATTGTCCTCAATGTAAGATAAATATAAAGAAAAAGGGTTAAAGAACAACACTTCCAGACGTGGAGTTGATCAGGCTCCTGCTGGTGAGACTTTAGTTATGTGGCTGTGTAGGTTGTGCGAACTCCTGCATAAACACTCATGCAAACAATAAAAATAAAACATGCAATTAGCACACAATAAAATAAAATTAAAGTAAATAAAATAAATAAAATACAGTAAATATATATGCAAGGGTTGCCTCATCGTTAGCGCTAAGTTTAACATCTTCATCCAGACGCAAACACTCAAGTTGTCATGGTGGTTTCCATCTAGCGTACTGATAAAGGCATGAGAGGGAAATCTATCTAGCCATGGCAGTTTATCTATTGATCCTCCAAGGTCTATTAATGGCTGAAAGTCTTCATTGCACGTATTACAAAGTTGATTCAATCTTTTTTTAACTTCCCAGGTATCATCTTCAATTGAACACGAGCTCTCATTTTCCTCATTTTAAAATTCTTTGGGATCACTTTCACTTCAGGAGGATTTGATTCTTATTGTAAAGAAGTTGTTTCCGGCAGGACTGTTTCGAGCATGTATGTCTGTTGGCACTTATCATCACCCTGTGTTTGTTTTTCAACCTGAAAAATGTTCACTCCTAACGTCATATTCCCAAATGATAATTTCATTAGACCATTTCTGCAATTAATAAGGGTACTAGCTATTGCAAGAAAAGGTCTACCTAAGATAAGCGGAATCTTGGACTCAGTGTTAACCACAGACTGTCTGTCTAAAATTAGGAAGTCAACAAGGTAGTAGAATGTTGGGTCTCTAAGATCAATCCCAAGATCTAATAAGCATAAATATGAGTTAATATTCAAAGAAGTTTGCGGAAAAAAAAAAAAAAAAAAAACCTCATTTTGAACAGTTGTATGGATGCGGAGATAATAAAATTTTCTATCCTTGTGTATTACTTCAAGCTCCTCTTTGTATGAATGATTAAGCTCCAAGCTTTGATCTTTGATTCCAATCTCAATGAGAATAGTTTCCCTATCACCTTTGTATGATCTTTGAGTGGTAGCAATGCAGAAATTTGCAACAAAATTCCCCAAGTCTCCTTTGTGGTTCATGGCAAAACAAAGGAAAAAGAAATGAGAGGATTTCGGTTGTGAGAGAGAGAGGGAGAGAATGAAAATGTATCTTGTATTTTGATTTTCCAAAAACCAAAAAATGATATACCAAATGTTTGGTAAATGTCATTCATTTCTTTCACAATTGTTTGTCTTATAAGCCACTATCATTTCATCACTGACTTTCATCACCAAAAAGTGATGAGAATGACAAGTGATGTGACTTGTGATGTGATTTATGGGCCCCACTTGAATTCAAAATTCGAGTGGGCCCGCAAACACATTTCGGGCTCGGGTTCGTTAATTCTGAATTAATGAATTTTCTGTTGAGACGTAATTAAATCAAATTTAATTAAATAAGTATGCCTAGCAAAATTACTATTAAAGTCGCTCGCGAATTAATTCTAATTTAATTCGTTCGCCCGAATTAAAATCCAATTTTAATTTTATTATGAAATCCAACTTCATTTAATATATCGAATATATTATTAATCGATTAATTCTAAATTAATTGTTCTCTCTCTTCTATTAGAATTTTATCCCAGATAAATTCTTGCCGTAATTAATCCCAGATTAATTTTCTCTCTCTTTTAATTAATCCCAGATTAATTATGTTCAAATCATACGTCATCAGTGAATCTTTGAATAGCGACCCATGAGATCCCTGGATTGTTGGCAGTAAATCCGGTCATCGGACTATCCGAATATGTGCGTACCTCGTACCACCTTCTTACCAATTTACGAGACATTGTTTGCTTTTAGCAAAGCGCCGAGCATACCCAATTTTCCAGAAATATTCTTTAAAGAATATATAATCTTTGTCAGGCGTAGTATACGTAGTATTTCGTATTGCGATCCAGTATCGGATGTCACATGCAAGGTCTAGGGCTGGAATAGTGTATGCCCCGTATGAAGCATATATCGGATCACTAGCAACTAGTCTCTTTAATCGGATAATCATGACCTTGTCATATTATCCTGATGGTTGCAACATATTAGATTACCGGTATTGTATCCCTTCGTGATCATCATCTCCATATGACTGAAGTGATACTTCCGTCTTGACATCACACCCAATACACTACGATTCTCAATAAACCTAAAAGAGGCATATACAGAACATGTTAAAGTCCCAAACGACCAAAACCAAAGCGTATTGATTGTCGCAAGTACTAGCGATGCAAGTCTTAGGTTAAGACCAAATACACCTACCCTGAATCGAATTCTCATAGACACATAGTCATACTGCCAATGGGATTCCGATGGATCTATCTAGAGTCAAGATGTTCACGTACCATCTGTAACACAACCTCCTATCACACTTGCATAAGTATCCAATACTTAAAGATATGAGAACTATGCCGTTATGCTCCCACAACGTGCACAAATGCAATATTAGTCTATTCTGCATTATTGCTGTCCAATCTCGATAATACTACGACTAGGGATATTGAATGATTAAACCTTAGTGGATTGATACTGTCTCATATCTTATAATCCGGAACTAATCATAAGGACTTTTATCATTTATATATTCAAGTAATCTAATTACAAAATGATAAAATAGCAATTTCCATTGTCACATAGTTAATTTGTATCAAAACCACAATGTCTTTTACAAATAGTGACGTTATGGGTCATAATTTTCCAACAATCTCCCACTTGGCCTATAGCCAGTCACTCAAGCATCTAACACCTGAACTATGTACATATCACTCAAACTTTTGCTGAGGAATAGCTTTCGTCAGCGGATCTGCAATGTTGTCCTCTGATGTGACCTTCTCGATATTCACATCGCCACGATGTATGATCTCATGACTCAGATGGAAACATCAAAGAACATGCTTGGATCGTTGATGAGACCGCGGTTCCTTAGCCTGCACTATAGCCCCGTTATTGTCACAATACAATGGAACGGGCTCAACTGCTAACGGAACTACTCCTAATCCAATTAGAAATTTACGGATCCAAATTACCTCTTTTGCTGCTTTAGCTGCAGCAATATACTCCACTTCTATTGTTGAATCAGCAACGGTCTCTTGCTTGGAATATTTCCAGCTTACTGCTCCATTGTTCAAACAAAATATGTATCTGAATTGCGATTTACATTCGTCTGTATCGGTTGGGAAACTTGAATCTGTATACCCTGTTACCTCAAGTTTTCCATCTCCATAGATTAAGAAAGCATCCTTAGTTTGTCTAATAAGATACTTAAAGATATTCTTAACCGCTATCCAGTGACCATCACCTGGATCGGCCTGATAGTGACTACACATGCTCAAAGCATACGAGATATCAGGTCACGTAGATATCATGGCATACATGATCGATCCGACTGCCGAAGCGAATGGGATCTGACTCATGTTGTCTCTCTCATCTTGAGTTTTAGGACACATGTCCTTAGATAGAGTGACGCTATGTGACACTGGCAACAGTCCCCTCTTAGACTGTTCCATGTTAAATCACTTCAAAACTTTGTCAATGTACGTGATCTGGGAGAGTCCAATCAGCTTTCTAGATCTATCCCGGTAAATCTTTATCCCTAGAATAAAGACTACTTCTCCCAGATCCTTTATGGAGAATTTTAATGAAAGCCAAGCTTTCACCAATTGTAGCATGGGAATGTCATTGCCAATAAGCAATACATCGTCAACGTAAAGGACAATGAATGTCAGTGCGCTCCCACTAACATTCTTATATACACAAGGTTCATCCTCATTTTGAACGAAATCATATTCTTTTATGATCTCATCAAAACATTGGTTCCAAGAACGCCATTTTTGATTCAATCTATAAATGGATCGATTTAACTTACAAACCTTGTTTCCAACTCTTGGTACGATAAAATCGTCAGGATGTTGCATATAAATATCCTCTAAAAGGTTTTCGTTAAGGAAAGCGTTTTTGATCTGCCATATCTCTAATCGAAATATGCAGTAATAGCAAGCATAATACGAATGGATTTAATCATGGCAACAGGTGAAAAACTTTCATCATAATCGACACCATGTCGTTGATGTCGCTTTGTACATTTGTATGTTGCCATCCATGTCATTCTTCTTCTTGATAGGCTTTACGCCTTCTGGTGCATCAACTAGTGTCCAAACTTGGTTGGTGTACATGGAATCCATTCCAGACTTCATGGCTTCTTGCCATAATACGAATCGATATCTTGTATCGCTTCCTCATATATGGCCGGTTCGTCTTCCTAAATAAGATTAATATCTACATGAGGTGAGATCAGAAACCTATACCTCTCAGTTATTTTCTGACTCTCTCTGACCTACGCAGTGTTGGTTACTAATATTAGTCCCAAAGAAAGTATAAGCAAATGAAACACATGATTTATATATGTAATACTTGAAGCATGGCGGAATCATACTTACAAAGCTTGTGACGAAAAGTGATGAAGAAAATCTTTGAGTCTCCAAGGTGGAAACTATCGGCCAATGTGGAAGTGAAGAAGAAGCTCCAAGCTTTCTTTGTATTCCAAGCTCCAAGGTTGTTTCCCTATCACCTCCTTTGATCCTTCAATGTGCTAGCAAAAGGAGTAAAAGAAAATACAATTTCTTTCTTGCCTTTGAAGCTCACGGCGTGAGCATGAGAGAGAGGGAGAGAAGCCTTTATTTTTGTTTTTTCACTTTGTTTTCTAAAAACAACATATGAAAATAATTACCAAATATTTGGTAAATACCTTTCCAAAAAGTCAAAGACATTTTCCCTCCAAAAAGCCATTAAATGGCCTCACCAACTTCTTTCATGAATAGTGACAATGTGTCACTCAATAAAGGTGACTAGTGACATCTATCAACTAGTCATGTTAAGTGATGTGACTTTGCGATGTGACTTGCGGGCCCCATTCGTTTCAAAATACGAATGTGTCCGCAAACACTTTCGGGCTCGGTTTCGCTAATTCCGAATTAACGAATTCCGAATTAACGAATTTCCGTCGCGGCGTAAATTAAATAATTATGCCTAGCGAAATCACTATTCACGTCGCTAACGAATTAATTCTAAATTAATTCGTTTGCCTGAATTAAAATCCGATTTTAATTCCGCGTCGAAATCTAATTTCGTTTAATATATCGAATATATTATTTTATCGATTAATTCCAAATTAATCGTTCTCTCTCTCTAAATTAGGCATTTTATCCAAGATAAAGTTTCTCCGTAATTAATCCAAGATTAATAAAGTTCGAATCAAATATCATAGGTGAATCTTCAGGAAGCGACCCAAGAGATCTCCAGATATGTTGGCAGTAAATACGGTCGTCGGATAATCCGAACACGTACGTACCTCGTACTACGTTTTTACCGATTTACAAGACAAGGTTGGCCTCTAGCAAAGCGCCATGCCTACCCAATTCTCCAGAAATATTCTTATTGGAATATTAGATCTTTATCAAGCGTAGTATACCGTAGTATTGCGTACATCGATCCAGTATCGGACGATCACATATTAGGCCTGGGGCTGGAAATGTGTCTGCCCCGTACGAAACATATATCGGACATCAAACAACTAGTCTCTTTAAATCGGACAATCCTGACCTAGTCATATTGTCCCGACGGTTGCAACCTTTTTATAGAGTACTAGTTATGTATCCTGCGCGATCATCATCTCCATATGTCTGAAGTGATACTTCCATCTTGACATCACACCCAGTACACTACGATTCTCGATAAACCCAGAAGAGGTGTACACAGAACCGGTTAAAGCCCCGAACCACCAAAACCAAAGTTTACCGATTGTCGCAAGCACTAGCGATGCAAGTCTCAGGTTAAGACCATATACACCTACCCTGATGCGGCCTCCCATAGACACGCAGACATACTACCAATGGGATTCCGCGGGGTCTATCCAGAGCGAAGCTGCTTTCCGTACCATCGGTAAAACACAACCTCCTATCGCACTTGCATAAGTATCCTATACTTAAATATATGAGAACTATGTCGTTGTGCCCTCACAACGCGCACAAGTGCAATACTAGTCTATTCCGCATTATCGATGTCCGATCTCGATAATACTCCGACTAGGGATATTTAATGATTAAACCTTTTATATTGATACTGTCTCATATCATCTCAATACGGAACTAATCATATGGACTTTCGCCATTTATATATCAAAGTAAATAAATTACAAAACGGCAAAAGGCAATTTCATTATCACATAGTTAATTTTGTACAATAATACAATATCATTTACAAAACAGTGATGCTATGGGTCATAATGTCTAACAATCTCCCACTTGGCCTATAGCCAGTCACTCAAGCATCTAATACCTGAACTATGTATATGTCGTTCAAACACATGCTGAAGAACAGCCTTCGTCAGCGGATCTGCAATGTTGTCATCCGATGCCACCTTCTCGACCTTTACATCGCCACGATGTATAATCTCCCGAATCAGAAGGTAACGACAAAGAACATGCTTGGATCGTTGATGAGACCTTGGCTCCTTAGCTTGTGCTATAGCCCCGTTATTGTCACAATACAATGAACGGGCTCAGTTGCTAACGGAACTACTCCTAATCCGATTAGGAATTTTCGGATCCAAACTGCCTCCTTTGTTGCTTCCGATGCAACGATATACTCCGCTTCTGTTGTTGAATCGGCAACAGTATCTTGCTTGGAAGATTTCCAGCTCACTGCTCCGTCATTCAAACAAAAAATGTACCCCGATTGTGACTTGAAGTTGTCCTTGTCGGTTTGGAAACTTGCATCGGTGTACCCAGATACCTTAAGTTCTCCACCTCCATAAATTAAGAAAGCATCCTTAGTTCGTCTAAGATACTTAAGGATATTCTTAACTGCCATACAGTGACCTTCACCTGGATCGGCCTGATAGCGACTACACATGCTCAAAGCATATGACACATCAGGTCGCGTACATATAATGGCATACATGATCGATCCGACTGCCGAGGCGAACGGTATCCGACTCATGTTATCTCTCTCTTCTTGAGTCTTAGGACACATGTCTTTAGACAGAAGGGTACCACGTGACATTGGCATCAATCCCCTCTTGGATTGATCCATGTTGAATCACTTCAACACTTTGTCAATATATGTACTCTGGGAGAGTCCAAGCAGTTTTCTAGATCTATCCCGATAGATCTTTATTCCCAGAATAAAGGCTGCTTCTCCCAGATCTTTCATGGAGAATTTTAATGAAAGCCAAGCGTTCACCGACGTTAGCATGGGAATGTCATTGCCTATAAGCAATACGTCGTCGACATAAAGGACAATAAAAGTCATTGCTCTCTCCCACTAGCCTTCTTGTATACACAAGGGTCATCTGCATTTTTCACGAAATCATATTCTTTTATGATCTCATCAAAACGCTGATTCCATGACCGTGATGCTTGCTTCAATCCATAAATGGATCGATTTAACTTACAAACCTTGTTTGCAAGTCTAGGTGATAAAAACCGTCAGGCTGTTGCATATAAACATCCTCCAAAAGGTTTCCGTTAAGGAAAGCGGTTTTAACGTCCATCTGCCATATCTCTCGTAATCGAAATATGCAGCTATTGCAAGCATTATACGAATGGATTTAATCATGGCAACGGGTGAGAAAGTTTCGTCATAATCAATACCATATTGTTGACGATACCCCTTTGCTACAAGCCTAGCTTTGTACGTTTGCACGTTGCCATCCATGTCGGTCTTCTTCTTGAAGATCCATCTGCATCCAATAGGCTTTACGCCTTCTGGTGCATCAACCAGTGTCCAAACTTGGTTGGCATACATGGAATCCATCTCGGACTTCATTGCTTCTTGCCATAAAGCGGAATCAATATTCTGTATCGCTTCCTCATACGTAGCCGGTTCATTTTCCTCAATAAGATTAATATCTATATGAGGCGAGATCAGGAACCCATACCTTCAGGTACTGTTCTGACTCTCTCCGACCTACGCGGTCCTTGTGTATATGAAGATTGTGGTACAGACTCATCCCGGATGGTCTGTTCATGTTCCGTCGTTGATTCATTGCCAGGAACAGTATCACTACGATTTTCATCGAGCTCCACTTTCCTCCCACTTACCACTACATCTAGGAATTCCTTCTCAAGGAAAAATGCATGTAGAGCAACAAATACTTTGTTCTCTTGTGGTGATAGAAGTAATATCCTTTGGTTTCCCTAGGATATCCCACGAAAAGGCATTTATCTGATTTGGGTTCTAGTTTGGTTCCTTCCAAACGTTTAACATTGCCCAGCATCCCCAAATCTTCAGGAAAGAGAAACCCTTTTCCTCCTTCTGTCCATATCTCATATGGAGTCTGTTTAACAGACTTTGATGGAACCTTATTCAAAATAAGTACTACTGCACTGTTTAATGCGTATCCCCGGAGGATATTGGTAGCTCAGTGCGACTCATCATCGACCTTACCATGTCTAACAAGGTACGGTTTCTCCGTTCAGACACACACATTTAATTGCGGTGTTCCAGGAGGAGTCCACTGTGAAAGAATACCATATTCTATCAATTAATCTTGAAACTCATAACTTAAGTATTCGCCACCACGGTCCGACCGCAATGTCTTAATACTCTTGCCTGTTTGTTTTTCTACTTCGTGTCGAAACTCTTTGAATTTCTCAAAAGTTTCCGACTTGTGTCTCATTAGATACACATAACCACAACGAGATGCATCATCCGTAAAGGTTACGAAGTAATGATATCCACCTCTAGCCTGGCTAGACATGGGCCCACATACGTCACTATGAACGAGGGCTAATAGTTCTGTGGCACGTTCACCTTTACCGCTAAAAGGTGATTTAGGCATTTTGCCTAAAAGACAAGATTCACAGACATCATATGAATTAAGATCAAATCCGTCCAAGTACCCACTCTTCGAAAGTGTGGATATGCGAGTCTTGTTGATGTGTCCCAGACGACAATACCACATGTAAGCTTCATCTTTTAGATTACTCCTTTTGAGCCATTTGTTTGTTATTTTATGTTTAAGAGATTCATTTATATTCAAAATGTAAAGACCATTATTTGCAACGGCAGTGCAAATTTCTGCATCATCTTTATACAAATAACACCCAGTGTTTCTAATACAAAAGTGTACCCATGCTGGGTTAACAAAGATACAGATATAATATTCCTAGTCAAACTAGGTATATAATAACAGTTCAAAAGTTTAAGTACATGCCCCGAGGGCAGTTCCAAAATAAAAGTCCCTACAGCCAAACAGCAAGCAACTGGAGTTCCGTTTCCGACTCGTAGATCAACCTCCCCTGAAGCCAGATCCTGCTATTCTGCAGATCCTGCAAATCAGTACATATATGAGCAGCACAACCAGAATCAAAAATCCAATTTTTAAAACTAGAAGTAGTCATATTTATTTCAATAACAAACATACCAGAGGCTAGTGCCTTGCCTGCCTTGATATCCTCCCTTTGTCCCTTGCCCATTCGGCAGTCACGTTTCCAGTGACCCTTTTTGCCGCATTTGAGGCAGACATCTTGAGACTTGTCCCTTGGCTTCCCAGAAGCTTTTGTCAACTTGCCTTTACCCTTGTTCTTATGTTTCCTCTTCCTCACCCTTCCAGTTGCCTTGGGCCCAGCCCTTGGCGCCTGAGATGTCGATGTATAGTGCGCCTCGCGCTTGCCCCCTTTTTGGAGTTCTTTTTCAGACTCATTCAAGATGGATAACAGCTCTCCAAGAGTGTCATCTGTGTCCATCAACTTGTAGTTGATTATGATTTGTTTCCAAGTATCAGGAAGTGACTGTAAGAGCATGTCTATGGTCAGCTCAGCCTCCAAGACTATTCCCAACTTGCCCAACTCATCAATATTGGCGATCATTTGAGTCCCGTGGGCCTCAACTGATGCGCCTTCAGTCATTCGGGTGCGGAAGAGTTTCTTCACCAACTCGTACCTCTCCATCCGCTTATTGGTGCGGTGGAGATCATACAGTCTAGCCATCATGTTATAAGGATCCAAGTCCCTATTCTGGCGATGAAAGTGTTGAGTCATCGAAGCCAACATAACAGACTGAGCTATGTCATAATCCTCGCTGTGAGTTTTCCATAACTCCAGCTCAAGTGGCTCAGTGGGTCTAGGCAGGAGAGGTGACTGTATTGTGTACAACAGCCTCTCAGCCCCAAGGACTATCCTCAGGTTCATTTCCCAATCAGCGAAGTTTGTGCCCTTAAAGACATTGTCACCCATGATGATGTCTCGGACATTTCCCTTTCTTGCCATCTCAACTACGATAGTCCAACTATCTAGTTAACGATAAAATGGGTACAGTCAAACTGTTACAAGAAAAAATAACAATGTATTAGTCCAACTAATTTTAATAAATAGACGAAATAATTTTGAAAGACGCGTAAGGCTAAGTATCTAAACGAAATTGCAAATTCAATACTAGCCTCCCACTATTTTCATCAAGTCTCTAACCCTCTGTTGAGAACTCGGGAAATCCTATTTCCTAGTGGGCTAAGATCCCGTTAAATAACACACAACCTTGACTTTGGCCAACAAGCTGTATGCTATTTAACTAGGTAGATCTCAAAGATCAATTGGATCTGATCCAATTCCTAGATCCGGTTAGATGGACATCCAAGTCCAAAACATATGTACATTACTTATGCCAATGTATCTAATACATTTTCCTAACCCTATCCTCCGAATCATCTAGGCATTGGCTTTGGCACAACAACCTAATGATTCCAGTTAAGCGGAACCCATTGACAAGGAAAGTTTCGTAATCAATGTCATTGGACAAGAAGTGATCTTGACTTTGGCCAACAAATCACAACTTGGACAAGACACCGATGTGGAACAAAAATCTCATGATTTAAGTACATCCTCAATTGACAAAGGTCTTGACTTTGGCCAACAAACCAATGTCAATTTTGGATCTTGAACAAGAATCATTCAACGGAAGGATAATCGCTTAATATAGATTGAGGGATTTTTGCGTAATTGGCAACCAATTTATTATCTTTGTTAGGTCTCATCATCATACACCCTTAAGCATGCTTCTAAAACATCATAAAGCGCGTAAAGTAAATTAATAGTGATATGCGGATGGATATATAAAACAACTTGTTCCTAGAACAAATCACTCCCTTTCCTCTCCCCGCTAGCACTATTCTACTTCTACCCAATTACATAATACAATAAGAGAAACCTCATTTACATTGAGGGGAATTAGGTGAGAAGAGAATACAAAGAGATAAAAGAGATAAGGCTGGACACGCAGGTCCAATTTATAAATTCTAAATTTACAATAATTTCTAGAATTACCCTTTCCCTTCTAATATCCATCCGATATACACTATTCATTCATCACATACATATCTATTCAACCAAGACATGCTATACAACCAATCTAATCCAATTAATTAGTCTTTGTTTAAGTGATCATCCAATGTTCAAACAACGGTTTTGATTTTGCGCGAGTCCAACTCGTTTGAGAATAAGTACATAAGGTACGAATTCAAGAATTATATCGAACTACTTGTTAAATCCAATTTAAGTCGTATTCAATACTAATTCAATTCATTTAATTCCAAATTAAATGTTTACACTTTTAATGTGCTTTAAAGACTTAGATTCTAAATCTAATCTAATTGGGTCTCAAAGCCCAACTAACATCCAATGTTTGTTTAATTAAAGTCCAATGGGCTTTCAATTGATTTATTAAGGCTTGGGCTTTGGTCAATGTGGGTCAAACCCAATTACCAAACCCAAATAAGGAATCACCCTTATTGCCATAAAATCAATTTCAAGCCCATAAGGCCTAATTAAACATAAAAGCCCATTTTACTATATTTGGACTTAATGGAGTGATTTAGGCCCAAATTGGATCCAATCCTTTTGGCCCAAATCTACTTGGCCCAACCAACCCCATTATGCCCAAATATAATAATTCAAGCCCAATTTTACAATTAAGCCCATTAATTAAATTTCAATATTCCAAATTTTAAAATTCAATTAATTAAAGTGTAAATCCATGATTAATACATTAAACCAAATATTTCAAAAACATCAATTTATTTTATTAATCATTATTTGTTCTAACACATGTCCACATTATTTGAACAAAAATCAAGTCCTTTAACATGTCATATTGCATTCGGCCAAGAGGGATTTTTTGGTTCGATTTGTTTTTCAATCCGATTGAATCACTAATCTACGTCCCGTATATGTTTTAAGTCATCTAATGAGCTTATACACAAAAAATTCCAATCCAATGCAAGGACCTTCATATTCGGCCAAATAACAAATTTGGGGAAAAATCATCCAATGCATTTTTCTCAAAATTGATTATGTATAACACCATATTACATACATATAAGCATATTTAATCATCAAATTTCATAAGAACATGCTTCAATCAATTTTACCCAAATCAACCCTATTGTATTTCATGCTTAAACATGGCTCCATGATACCATTGTTGGTTACTAATATTAGTCCCAAAGAAAGTATAAGCAAATGAAACACATGATTTATATATGTAATACTTGAAGCATGGCGGAATCATACTTACAAAGCTTGTGATGAAAAGTGATGAAGAAAATCTTTGAGTCTCCAAGGTGGAAACTTTCGGCCAAGGTGGAAGTGAAGAAGAAGCTCCAAGCTTTCTTTGTATTCCAAGCTCCAAGGTTGTTTCCCTATCACCTCCTTCGATCCTTCAATGTGCTAGCAAAAGGAGTAAAAGAAAATACAATTTCTTTCTTGCCTTTGAAGCTCACGGCGTGAGCAAGAGAGAGAGGGAGAGAAGCCTTTATTTTGTTTTTTCACTTTGTTTTCTAAAAACAACATATGAAAATAATTACCAAATATTTGGTAAATACCTTTCCAAAAAGTCAAAGACATTTTCCCTCCAAAAAGCCATTAAATGGCCTCACCAACTTCTTTCATGAATAGTGACAATGTGTCACTCAATAAAGGTGACTAGTGACATCTATCAACTAGTCATGTAAGTGATGTGACTTTGCGATGTGACTTGCGGGCCCCATTCATTTCAAAATATGAATGTGTCCGCAAACACTTTCGGGCTCGGTTTCGCTAATTCCGAATTAACGAATTTCCGTCGAGACGTAAATTAAATAATTATGCCTAGCGAAATCACTATTCACGTCGCTAACGAATTAATTCTAAATTAATTCGTTTGCCCTGAATTAAAATCCGATTTTAATTCCGCGTCGAAATCTAAATTTTGTTTAATATATCGAATATATTATTTTATCGATTAATTCCAAATTAATCGTTCTCTCTCTAAATTAGGCATTTTATCCAAGATAAAGTTTCTCCGTAATTAATCCAAGATTAATAAAGTTCGAATCAAATATCATAAGTGAATCTTCAGGAAGCGACCCAAGAGATCTCCAGATATGTTGGCAGTAAATACGGTCGTCGGATAATCCGAACACGTACGTACCTCGTACTATGTTTTTACCGATTTACAAGACAAGGTTGGCCTCTAGCAAAGCGCCATGCCTACCCAATTCTCCAGAAATATTCTTATTGGAATATTAGATCTTTATCAAGCGTAGTATACCGTAGTATTGCGTACATCGATCCAGTATCGGACGATCACATGTTAGGCCTGGGGCTGGAAATGTGTCTGCCCCGTACGAAACATATATCGGACATCAACAACTAGTCTCTTTAAATCGGATAATCCTGACCTAGTCATATTGTCCCGACGGTTGCAACCTTTTTATAGAGTACTAGTTATGTATCCTGCGCGATCATCATCTCCATATGTCTGAAGTGATACTTCCATCTTGACATACACACCCAGTACACTACGATTCTCGATAAACCCAGAAGAGGTGTACACAGAACCGGTTAAAGCCCCGAACCACCAAAACCAAAGTTTACCGATTTTCGCATGCACTAGCGATGCAAGTCTCAGGTTAAGACCATATACACCTACCCTGATGCGGCCTCCCATAGACACGCAGACATACTACCAATGGGATTCCGCGGGGTCTATCCAGAGCGAAGCTGTTTTCCGTACCATCGGTAAAACACAACCTCCTATCGCACTTGCATAAGTATCCTATACTTAAATATATGAGAACTATGCCGTTGTGCCCTCACAACGCGCACAAGTGCAATACTAGTCTATCCGCATTATCGATGTCCGATCTCGATAATAATCCGACTAGGGATATTTAATGATTAAACCTTTTATATTGATATTGTCTCATATCATCTCAATACGGAACTAATCATATGGACTTTCGCCATTTATATTTCAAAGTAAATAAATTACAAAACGGCAAAAGGTAATTTCATTATCACATAGTTAATTTTGTACAATAATACAATATCATTTACAAAACAGTGACGCTATGGGTCATAATTTCTAACACACAGTTCTTGTGTATTCGAAGATTGTGGTACAATCTCATCCTTGATGAACTGTTCATATTCCGTTAAAGATTCTGTGCTAGGAACAGTATCACTCCAATTTTCATCGAGTTCTACTTTCCTCCCACTTACTACTGTATTTAGGAATTCCTTCTTAGGGAAAATCGCATGTAGAGCAACAAATACTTTGTTCTCTTGTGGGATGTAAAAGTAATATCCTTTGGTTTCCCTAGGATAACCTATAAATAGGCACTTTTGGGTTCAAGTTTGGTACCTTCCAACGTTTGACGTATGCCCAGCAACCCTAAATCTTCAGGAATGAGAAACCCAATTTCTTTCTGTATGACACAGAAATCGGTGATGCTGTTCCAGACTCGCGGTCTAGTTGGGAGTACAGAGTAGCCCGCGGGGGAACTAACCGGAGAAATAACATGGAGTCGCCCACCGCTGTGAACCGGGAAAATATGATTTAAGGCCGAACTCACCCCTCGTAAGGGAATACCTCAAACCGTTGGGTTCGGAATGGTCCCTTAATTATGTCACTTGTAATGATATGATTTGTGCAATAAACTAACCGAATCTACTCAACATGTATGCTCAAAGGTAACTTAGATCTAGTCCTCATTCATCATCAAATAAATCATATGACTAAGTTCGCATACTTTAAAAATAAGTTATTATAACGACAAGCATATAATATCGCACAATGAGCATGTTGAATCATCCAACACAATGAATATATGAATAATCACTTAATCGCAAACGTAAACTAAATTCCTAATGCGAAAGTAAAGAACTAAATAATACATAGAAAAATAGCATAATCATACTTAAAAAATTAAACAATATACTAGACTAAATCATGCTTAAAGAATAAATAACATACTAGCAACCTAATCATGCTCAAATACAAGGTTGGACGAAACGAAACATGTGTGTCTCTCAAGCGGCACGTGGCATTATATCCCGAGTATAGACCACACTAATGTTCATTCGGATTCGGCTATGGAATTTACGTCTGAGTTTCCATCTGATATACCACAAGAGAGAACACATATTTTGTTCATTCGGAAATCATATCATGCATCAATCCGTAATACCCATATGCAATAAATTATTAAAATAAATAAAAATGAATGATAATAATTAAAGAAGGTGCCCTCAGGTCTAACCTCTTTTTTCGTCTCTCGAAAGCGCGTTACATGGCCATCAGAATGATTGATGCTCCGTAACTCTTTCGGTTTACTGGTTCAACATTTTCCTTCGCTGTTTGGGCTGCTATTTTATGGTAGTTTCTGGGCAGTTTTCTAGGCATTTTCTGGGCAGTTTTGGGACAGTTTTGGGACAGTTTTTTAGGCAGTTCTGGGACAGATTTCTGGGCAGTTTGTGAGGGTCAGAGGGGCTGCTGGAGCTCAGTTTATGTGTTGATTTGAGGGGGCTACGGGAGGTTAGTTTGTGAGTTGATTTGAGGCTATTGGTGTGAAGTAATGGCTGAGTTGGAGGGTGTTGTTACGTGAATGGTCAGATGCGGAGAGGGTCAGGTGCATGTGTGAAGGGCCAAGTGCGTGGAATGACAGCTGGCATGAAGGGAAAACTACGAGAAGACAAGTTGGTTGCTGTGTGAACGGAGTTTGGATGTGTGAAGGGTAGTTGATTGCTGTGTGAGGGCTTATGACGTTGAGTTAAGGGCTGGTGAAGGCTATGGCTAGGCATGAATGGGCAAGTGTGTGAGTGGGTTTTAGGTGGCTAGGCGTGAATGGTTTTGAGAGAAATTGGGAGGTGCTTGTGCGTGGGTGGGCTGGTTTATGTGTCTGATTTGTGTGGAGGCTATGTGGCGTGAATGGAGGGTTTGTGGGTGACTTTTGTGGAGGTTGTGTGGCATGAAGTAGTAGGTTAATTTCTTTTTTTTTCTTTGTGAGGATGAACTATGTTGTTTTCTTTGTGTTTTTCGTGAGTGTGAGCTAGGGATTTAATGTGATAGTGAAGGGTTCTTTTGGGCTAATAAAGATGCAGATATAATATTCCTAGTCAAACTAGGTATAAAATAACAGTCTGAAAGATTAAGTAATGCTCTGAGGGTAGTTCCAAAATATAAGTCCCAACGGCCAAAACGGCGACTCGAGTTCCATTTTCAATGCGGAGGTCGATCTCTCCTGAGGCCAGTCTCCTTCTAATCTGCAGATTCTACACATCAGTATATATATGAGTACCACAATTAGAATCAAAAATCCAATTTTTGAAACTAGAAGTAGACATATTTATTTCTATAATAAACATACCTGAAGCTGGTGCCTTGCCCACATTGTTTTCCTTCATGTGCGCCTTGTACTCACTGCAGTCACGCTTCCAGTGACCCCGTTTGCCACACTGCAGTCATACATCTTGGGATTTGTCTTTGCCTTCCAGAAGACTTTGACGATTTGTCTTTGCCCTTCTTCTTCTTTACACCTCCAATCGTCTTAGGCCAAGCCCTCAGAGACTGAGATGTTGAAGTGAACTGCGCCTCGTGCTTTTTGCCCTTTATTAGCTCTTTCTCTACTTCTTTAAGCATAGCCATCAACTCTCTAAGAGTGTCTTCTTGGTTCAACATGTTATAGTTCATGATGAACCCACTCCAGCTGTCAGGAAGAGACTGTAGGATCAAATCCATAGAAGTCTCAGCCACGAAGACTATGCCTAGCTGTCCCAGCTGTTCGATGTCAGCAATCATCTGTGACACATGGTGCTCAACAGATGTACCCTCTGACATGCGAGCGCGAAAAAGTTTCTTCTAAAACTCATACTTCTGCGACCTAAGATTAGATCGGTGAAGGTCCTTCAATTTCAACAACATACTATAGAGATCCATTCACTTGCTCTGATGCTGAAATTAATGGGTTATCGGAGCGAGAATGACGGATTGAGCAGTTGAGTTGTCATCGCTATGTGTCTTCCAAAGCTCAAGCTCAAGCAGCTGTTCATTTCCGGGTTTAGGCCCAAGAGGTCTCTCTATGGTGTAGAGTAACTTTTCGGCCCCCAGGACAATCCTGAAGTTCATATCCCAATCTGGAAAGTTCGAACCATTAAAGATATTTTTTCCCATGACGATGTCCATAACATTCAACTTTCCGGCCATCTTAATTGCAATAATCAAACTATTCAATTAACGATGTATGGGTACAGTTTAACTGTTACAAGAAAAATAATAAAATATTAGTCCAACTAATAAATATATATAATTGACGAAATAATTTGAAAGCACGTAATAACAAGTATTTGAACGAAATTGCGAATTCAATACTGGCCTCCCACTATTTTTCGGTGAGCCTCTAACCCTCTGTTAAGTACTCGAGAAACCTAGTTTCCTAATGGGCTAGGATCCCGTTAAATAACACAGAACCTTGACTTTGGCCAACAAGTTGTATGATATTTAACTAGGTAGATTTCTAAGATCAATTGGATCTCATCCAATTCCTAGATCCGGTAGGTGGACCTCCAAGTTCGAAATATATATACAATACATATGCCAATATATCCAATATATATTCCTAACCTTTACCTCTGAATCAACTAAGCCTTGGCTTTGGCTCAACAAGCTTAATAATTCCAGTTAAGAATGATCCATTGACTTTGGAAAGCTTCGTAATCGATGTCGATGAATAAGAAGTGATCTTGACTTTGGCCAATAAATCAAAACTTGGCCAGGACATGCGATATGGAACAAAGCCTTCATGATTCAAACACATCCGCGATGGACAAAGGTCTTGACTTTGGCCAACAAACCAATGCCAATCTTGGATCTTGAGAATTAATCACTCAATGGAAGGAAATCGCTTAATATTTTTTACGGGTTTTCGCGTAATTGGCAACCAATTAATTATCTTTGATTAGGTCTCATCATACACCCTTAAGCATGCATTCTAAAAGCATAATAAGGTGCGATAAATAAATTAATAATGATGTGCGAATGGATATCTCACAAATCATTTCTAGAACAAATCACTCTATTTCCTCTCCCCTGCTAGCATTATTCTAACTTCTACCCAATTACATAATACAATAAAGAAACCTTATTACATTGAGGGGAATTGGTGAGAAGAGAATTACAAAGAATCGAGAGGTAAAGGCTGGATACGCAGATCCAATTTAATAAATTCTAAATTTATTACAACAATTTCTAAAATTGCCCTCACCCATCTAATATCCATCTGATATATATTATTCATACAATACATCCATGTATTCACCCAAAGCATGTTATTCAATCAATCTAATCCAATTAATTAATCTTTAAATTAAGTGATCATCCACTGTTCAAACAACGATTTGATTTGCGCGAGTCCAACTCGTTTGAGAATAAGTACTCAAAGTGCGTATTCTCGAATTATATCAAACTACAATTTTAAATCCGATTTTATTAATTATATTCAATACTAATTCATTTATTTAATTCCAAATTAAATAATTACACTTTTAATGCGCCTTTGCGACTTAGATTCTTAATCTAATCTTAATAGGTCTCAAAGCCCAATTAACATCCAATGTCAATTTTAATTAAAGTCCAATGGGCTTTTAATTAATTTCATAAGGCATGGGCTTTGGCCAATATGGGCCCAATTAAGGAATCAACCTATTTGCCATAAAATTAATTTTAGCCCATTAGGCCCAATTAAATTTTAAAAGGCCCATTTATTATATTTGGACTTAATGGAATGATTTAGGCCCAATTTGGATCCAATCCAATTATCCTTAACCAACTTGGCCCAACCAAGCCCATTAGGCCCTAATACAACAATTTTAGTCCAATTCCAAATAATTCTAATTAATTAAATTCTAATATTCCAATTTCACAATGTAATTAATTAAAGTGTATAGCCATAATTAATTATTTAAATTAACATTTCCAAATACCAATTTATATAATTCATCATGCTTTAATTAATCAACTTATGTTCAATATAAATTGAAGAAAAATCAATTCCAACATGCTTCCACAAGCTCACGGTAATATGGTAATTTTTAAATTAATTTTGATTTCAATCCAATTAAATCACAAATCAATTTATCCATGCATTTTAAACTCATCCAATGGTTTAAAAAAACAAAATCACCAAGAGCTTAGGGTTCATAATGTATTCGGCCAAGCCTAGTGATTTGGGGAAAATTAATCCAATTAATTTTTCATAAAATTGATCATGCATAACTCTTAGTTATCATTATCTAAGCATACTCAAATAAACAATTTGATCAAATCATGCTCCAATCAAAAATACCCAAATTTTAGATTAAGAACCCTAATTCAATTTCATGCTTAAATCGGCTCTGATACCATTGTTAGGTCTCTAAGATCAATCCCAAGATCTAATAAGCATAAATATGTGTGACTATTCAAAGAAGTTTGTGGAAAGATACTCACTTTGAATGTTTGTATGGATGCTGAGATAACAAAACATTTTCTCCTTATGTAATGCTCCAAGCTCCTCTTTGTATGAATGATTAAGCCCCAAGCTTTGATATTTGATTCCAAGTTCAATGGGAATGGTTTCCTTATCACCTTTTATGATCTTTGATGTGCTAGCAATGGAGAAATTTGCAATAAAATTCCTCGAGTCTCCTTTGTGGTTCACAGTAAAACAAAGGAAAAATAGAGGAGAGGATTTCGGTTGGGAGAGAGAGGGAGAGAATGAAATTGTATCTTGTATTTTGATTTTCCAAAAACCAAAAAATGATATACCAAATGTTTGGCAAATGTCATTCATTTCTTTCACAATTGTGTGTCTTACAAGCCACCATCATTTCATCACTAACTTCCATCACTAAAAAGTGATGAGAATGACTTGTGATGTGACTTGTGGGCCCTATTTGAATTCAAAATCCTAGTGGGCCCGCAGACACATTCCGAGCTCGGGTTTGTTAATTCCCAATTAACGAATTTTCCGTTGCGAAGTAATTAAATCAAATTTAATTAAATAATTATGTCTAGAAAAATTACTATCAAAGTCGCTCTTGAATTAATTCTAAATTAATTCATTCGCCTGAATTAAAATCCAATTTTAATTCCGTTATGAAATCCAACTTCATTTAATATATCGAATATATTATTTAATCAATTAATTCCAAATTAATAATTCTCTCTCTTCTATTAGAATTTTATCCCAGATAAATTCTTACCGTAATTAATCCCAGATTAATTTCCTCTCTCTTTTAATTAATCCCAGATTAATTAAGTTTGAATTATACGTCATCGGTGAATCTTTGGAAGTGACTGTTGGACAATTATGAACCATAGCGTCACTATTTGTACAGATCACGGTGTTGTTGTACAAATTAACTATGTAACATAGGAGATTGCACTCGAATCATTTGTGATTAGATCACCTAGATATAAATGATAAGAGGTCCCTATGAGTTGTTCCTGGACGAGAATGATATGAGACAATATCAGTCCATGAAGGATAATCATTAAACATCCATAGTCAGAGCATTATCGAGATTGGACATCGATGAATGCGTAAAAGACTAGTATTACACTTGTGCGCGTTTGTGAGGGCACAACGACATAGTTCTCATATATTTGGGTATTGGATACTCATGCAAGTGTAATAGGAGGTTGTGTTTCACCGATGGTACGGGAAACAGCTTCGCTCTGGATTAGACCCCCTCGGAATTCCATTGGTAGTATGACTACGTGTCTATGGAAGTCCGAAATCAGGGTAGGTGTATTTGGTCTTAACCTGAGACTTGCACCGCTAATACTTGCGACAATCAATATACTTTGGTTACGGTCGTCCAGGGCTTTAACCGGTTCTGTGTATGCCAATACTGGGTATATTGAGAATCGTAGTGTGTTGGGTGTGATGTCAAGACGAAAGTGTCACTCCAATCATATAGAGTTGATGATCACGCAGGGATACAGAACTCGTCTCTATATAAGGTTGTAACCATCGGGATAATATGACTTGGTCATGATTATCCGATTTTAAAGAGACTAGTTGCTAGTTATCCGACATATGCTTCGTACGGGGCAGACACTGTACCAGCCCTAGGCCTTGCATGTGATCATCCGATACTTGACAGAAATACGCAATACTACGGTATACTACGCTTGATATAGATCCTTATTCCTGTAAGGATATTTCCGGAGAATTGGGTAGGCATGGTGCTTTGTTAGAAGCCAACCTGTCTTGTAAATCGGTAAAACGTAGTACTTGGTACTTACGTGTTCGGATAGTCCGACGACCGATTTGACTGCCAACATATCCGGGGATCTCATGGGTCGCTTCCCAAAGATTCACCGATGACGTATGACTCGCACTTTTATTAATCTGGGATTAATTAGATGAGAGAGAAAATTAATCTAGGATTAATTGCGGAGATTTTTTATCTAGGATAAAATATCAATTAAAGAGAGAGAAACATTAATTTGGAATTAATCGAGGAATTAATATATTTGATATATTAATCGAAATTAGATTTCGACGCGGAATTAAAATTGGATTTTAATTCGGGCGAATGAATTAATTTAGAATTAATTCGTTAGCGATGTGAATAGTGATTTCGCCAGGCGTAATCATTTAATTACGACGCAACGGAAAATTCGATAATTTAGAATTAGCGAACCCGAGCCCGAGATTATTTGCGAGCGCATTCGTATTTCGAATTCGAGTGCGGCACGTCAAATCAAGCGTCAAGTCGCTAGTCGCATCTAGCGTCACATCAAGCGTCAAATCATGTCACTTTGAGTGATGTGACAATTGATTGGATTGATTGATTGATGTGATTGATGTGACAATTGATTGGATTGATAAAGTGAAGTGATGTGACTTGATGTGATAAAAGTGATGTGTGTGGTTGGGAATTAAACCCAAATGTGTGTGAAATGAATTTCAAATGAAATTCAAATGCATTTGATGCACAAAACAAACACAAAAACCGTATACACAAAGTAGACTTACTTTCCCTCCTCTCTCTCATGTTCTTCTTCCTCTCATCTTCACGCATTTCTTGTTTATACTAGGCAGTGGACTGCCGAATTTTAACAAATAAAATGGAGGGAAGCAAGTGTGTTTTGTGGCAAAACAAGAGTGCTAGCACACTCCGGGATCATGACAAGGTGATGGGGAAGTATACCCATGAGCCGGGAAGCCAATGATGAAGCTTGGAGCTTCAAATCTTGAAGACTAGGGGCGCCAAACACTGTTCACAGCAGCCCACTGCCTTGCAAAAGTGTGCAGAATTTGATTTTTTGTTGCCCAAATCGTCGCTCAACCGCTCGATGTAAGTATTCCGCACTTCCGTCGTTGTATTCACTTATGATTCATGCTTGAGTTTTGATCTCGGGACCTTGAAAAACTCCAACAGCGACCCATGAGATCCCTGGATATGTTGGCAGTAAATCCGGTCGTCGGACTATCCGAATATGTGCATACCCCGTACCACATTCTTACGGATTTATGAGATATGGTTGGCTTCTAGCAAAGCGCCATGCTTACCCAATTCTCTAGAAATATTCTTTAATGAATATATAATCTTTGTCAAACATAGAATACGTAGTATTTCGTATTACAATTCAGTATCGTATGTCACATGCAAGGCTTGGGGCTGGAATAGTGTATGCCCCGTACGAAGCATATATCAAATCACTAGAAACTAGTCTCTTAAATCGGATAATCATGACCATGTCATATTATCCCGATGGTTGCAACATATTAGAGCACTAGTTCTGTATCCCTACGTGATCATCATCTCCATATAACTGAAGTGATACTTCAATCTTGACATCACACCCAATACACTACGATTCTCAATAAACCAAGAAGAGGCGTACACAGAACCTGTTAAAGTCCCGGCAACCAAAACCAAAGCGTATTGATTGTCGTAAGTACTAGCAATACAAGTCACAGGTTAAGACCAAATACACCTATCCTGAATCGAATTCCCATATACACATAGTCATACTACCAATAGGATAGGTGTATTTAAGTATTGGATACTTATGCAAGTGTGATAGGAGGTTGTATCTATCAATACGAAGCTGTTCCCGTACCATCGGTAGATATAACCTCCTATCAAACTTGCATAAGTATCCAATACTTAAATATATGAGAACTATACCGTTATGCTCTCACAACGCGCACAAGTGCAATACTAGTCTATTCTGTATTATCGATGTCCAATCTCGATAATACTATAACTAGGGATATTTAATGATTAAACCTTAGTGGATTGATACTGTTTCATATCTTATAATCCGGAACTAATCATATGGACTTTTATCATTTATATATTTAAGTAATCTAATTACAAAATGATAAAATAGCAATTTCCATTGTCACATAGTTAATTTGTACAAAATCAACAATGTCTTTTACAAATAGTGATGCTATTTGTCATAATTGTCCAACATAGAATTTATCAATTTGAACTCAGACATACTACTACTCCTCGTGGTGTTCTAATAGATCGGTCAGCTAAATGTAAAGCTACTGATGTAGGTTTTATCTCCACAAGCTCTAACTGCACATAAATCGAATATGGCATGAGATTAACACTAGTACCTAAATCTAATAATGCCTGACCGAACTCATGGGTGCCAATGTGGCAGGTTATGGTAGGACATCCCAGATCTTTAAACTTTGGTGGAGTCCTCTGTTCAATTACTGTACTTGCCTGCTCTTCAAGAATGCAGTATTCTTCTCATTATGCTTTCTTTTAATGGTGCATAGATCCTTCAAAACCTTCGCATAAGTTAGAATTTGTTTTATCACATGTAACAATGGAAGGTTAATCTTTACTTGCTTCAAATGTTCTAGGATCTCAACATTAGGGTCTGGAGCTCTCCCAGTTTGTCTAAGTGTTTGTGGAAATGGAACTCTTGGTTGGAAAGGTGGAACTGGTTCTTCTTAGGGGGTACTTATACCACTATCTTTGGGGTCATCTATGGTGTTAGATATGTCCTGCAAACCTACTTTCGTACCACTTCTAGTGAATATGGCATTAACACCATTTACATTGGCTGCTTCGTGATCAGTATGTGCCATGTGTTGGCCTTGTGGATTTGGTTGAGTTTGAGATGAGAATTTTCCTTATTCGTGCACACTCAAAGCATTAGTTAATTTAGAGATCTGACTCTTGATTTCCTGATTATTTTCAACTAACTAAGTAATCAATGACTCAAACCTTTGATTTTTTTTTATTATGGGCTTCCACGAATGCGTGCACTGTATCTTCTAAAGAATTCCTAGGAATAATATGTATGTGATACTGTGGAGCACTATAACCTCTAGATGGTAGTGTTTGACTCGGTTGATGAGACTCATGCTTCCAACTAAGGTTAGGATGGTTCCTCCAACTAGGATTATAGGTGTCTGAGTACGGTGTGAAAGGCTATTGGTACGTCCCTAATGCATGGCATTGCTCATCATATGTCCCTTTCATCTCACCATATACCAGACACTCTTGGGGTTCTAGGTGGGCTATTAAATGCATTGTCTTGTTGTCTTTAGCTATTAAGGCTCCCATCTGTCTAGTTAATAGCTCAACTTGTGCCTTAAGGTCATCTTCTTCCCTAAAGTTGTGTAGGCTTTTGCTAGAAAAAGTGTGTGTCCTATCAATGTTGTATAAGGTATTGGGTCCAGTCCAAGTATGAGAATTCTTAGCTAGGTCATCTAAATACTCGAGTACCTCATCAGGCTCTTTTCAGATGAACTCACCATTGCACATTGTCTCAATGAATTGGCGCTCCCTAAGGGTTAATCCATCATAGAAACAACTTACTAAACGCCAACTCTCATATCCATCGTGGGGACAACTAGCTAACAACTCTTTATACCACTCCCTCATTTGATAAAGGGTCTCACTGTCTCTCTGGGAGAAGGTGGAGAATTTTCTTTTCAGGCCATCCATCTTATAGTGTGGGAAGTATATATCGAAAAATGACTGGGTCATCTCGCTCGACGATCCAATTGGCCTCTGTCTCAAAGAATACAATCAGCACTTAGCTCTATCCTTAAGGGCAAATGAAAAGAACTTAAGTCTAATCGTGTCAGTGGTTCCAAATCGGTCATGGAAGGTTGCTACTACCTCTTCAAATTCCCTAATATGCACGTAAGGATTCTCGCTCTCTTAACCGTGAAAAGTTAGAAGATATTGTATCATACCAGGTTTAAAATCCACGTGAGGTGCATTTGGAGGAAACATGATGCACGAAAGTGTAGCTGTGCGAGTTGGGTGGAGGTACTCTTCAAGATTCCTCATGGGTGGTCTCTCGTATTCACTCATATTATGTGCGCTAGACTGGATGGTGTGGAGAAAGGATTTTCAAATGTGTTCTAAGAATCTGAGCTTTCTTCTTCAGTCCTAACAAATCTACCAAATCTATCCCTAAATCTAGACATGCAATTTAAGTTCAAATAATACAAGAAAAAAATAAAAAAAATAAAAAAAATAAAAAAAATAAAAAAAAATTAAGAAAAAAATCTAAAATTGAAATAACGTAAATTAACACAAAAATAAAATACTAGAATTAAAAGAATCAATTAAAATAAATAAAATAAAAAATGAAATAAAAATAAAATAAGTAAATAAAATAGATAACAACAAAAAAAAATAAAGAAGGAACGAAGTTATCGCTTTGTTGTTACCTGCTCCTTTTGCTTGCAAACCGTCTCTCCCGCAACGGCGCCAAATTTTGATTACGTCCAAAAATAACTTGCAGTTATCGCAGTATAGCTGGGGTGTCGATTCCTCAGAGAGATGGTTACAGGAACTAATTTACTCAAACAAAAACGTAAGTAATAACTTAAATAAATAAAACGATAGAAATTTTAATTAAAGTAAAGATAATAAAATAATGAAAAGGTAATAAAAGATAATGGCAGAGAAAAGCAGCAAAGCGTCGGGAATCCCTCTTGCATCAAACTCCTATATTCAGTTATTAATTCATATTATTACTCAGTTGAGGGTTTCATATCCCAAACCAACAACCGAAATATATTCAATTCTACGCATATTAAATTCTAAGGTAATTAATGATTATTTTCTCTATGTTAACAGTACACAAAAGTCATCGTTACGAGTTATCTAACGTCGATAATATACCCTCAGGCAATACTGCAGCAGAAGACCAACATGCAAAATAACTTTATCAGTCACAATTGAATTCGCAAACCACACATAGAAGAAATTTGACTGGATCTAAATGAGATTTGACAAAACACAATTTCAGGATTAATAATCGAAAGATAGTAGAAAATAATAAACATCAATTTTATTAAATGATTAAAAGGTACTTTTAGGAATTAAAAATATAAATAATAAAAATCAAGCACAAGAGTTCATCCCTAGTTTTGCCTAGGGAGTAGTTCCTTATAAAAGAAATAAAAATAGCCTGTGATTGGAGAGATATATCGCTCTGAATTTCACGGCTGCACGTCCCGGCTTTGGGCTTTGATTTCTCCTCTGAACTCTTGGCACTGCTTCTAGGGTTTCGGCACTCTCTGCGCAGCCTCTGATTCTTCTCGGCTGTTGGCCCCTTTTTTGTATTTTCTTCTTGCGCCGCTTCCCCTCCTACTTAGTTTTTTTTTTTTTTTTTTTTTTTTTTTTTTTTTTTTTTTTTTTTTTTTTTTCGCGCAACTTGAGCTTTATTTATTTTTTTTTTTTTTTCATGTGGCAGGCTTCCCACGTCCAGCCTCTCGTTCACGTAGTTGCTTGCAATGCTTATATAAGTTAGCAGCCTTCAGCCCGCTCCACTTATTTTTGTTAACATGCATTATTGCTTCTCTTGTTTTGTTAACATGCGCTGCTCACTTAGGGTTTTTTTTTGTTTATTTTTTTGCTGTGCATGCACGTTATTTTGTTCATGCGGCGCTTGGTTATGAAACCCTCATGCTCTAATTTAACATATTGAATTTGGATGCATGCCCATTCACGTACAGCCCATTTGCTTAATTTCCAATTTAATTTTTCTTTCCAATTCCTAAAATAATAATAAAGAGAAAAAGTATTAAATTAACTTTAATAACAAACATTTCCTAAATTAATATAATAATAAAAATCATATAATTAAATATAAAATATATAATTAAATATTTAACAATAACCTGAATAAGTGATGTTTCACAGTATATTTTCATGCACTTATCATGCAGTTAGACAGAAATTCGTATCTTCATCAGTTCGTTAGATGGAAACCACCATGACAATCCGAGTGGTTGCGTCTTGCTGAAGACGTTAAACTTAGCACCAGCAGGGAAGCAACCCTTGCATCTGCATTTATTTTATTTTTTATTTTATTTACTTCAGTTTTATTTTATTGTGTTCTAATAGCATGTTTATTTTTTTCTGTTTGCATGAGTGTTTATGGAGGAGTTAGCCAAACTTACACAGCCGCCTAGCCAAAGTCTCACCAGTATGAACCTGATCAACTCCACGCCTGGTAGTGTTATTCCTTAATATTTTTTCTTTATATTTATCTTACATTGAAGACAATGCAAGTTTTAAGTATGAGGGTGTATGCATGCGCATGAAAACCTGTCATTTCTTTAAAAAAAAAAGTTTATTATTTTGTTTGTTTTATGATGAAATATTAGAAATGATAAGTCTTTTAATGTACTTTTATTTAATGCTTTGAGTAGTTTATCTATGTTAGACTGAAAGTTAGCGAGGTGACTAGTTGAAGAAATTACAGGTCGATGAATGATCGTTTGCTTAGATGTCTATCTTGATTTGCTAGTGTTATGATGTGTGGTATGCTTTAAAATAAAAGGAAAAAGTCTCTAAAGAAAGAAAATAAACTACTTATAATCGATAAACATGAAGCTACCCATGGGCGAGTATTAGGACCACCATGAGGAGAAATGCTACATTAAAGGGTAGGTGTGTTGAAAAAATAAAAAATAAAAAAGAGAAAGAAAAAAGAAAAAAAAGGTAAAAAGAGACAAGAAATGAAAATCATGCCATATTGAGCACAGTAAAGCAACTACATAGCTTAATTGAGATATATATGTTGGTTTGACCCATCGATCCCAATTTTTAGACGAAATCATTGAGTTGTCTTACCTAGGAATCAAGCTGTGAATAAATCTTTTACACACACACTGTGAGTCTGGCTTAGATGATTTATTCAAAGACTTGGATTTGAGTTACGTTGTGTACTTTGAAGGTTCTCTGATTTCATTACTAGGTATTCTTTAAGGACAAAATTATGTGAAACAATTGGGACTATTTAATTTTTATTTTTACATGATTGTGTGTTTTGAATGACATTTGTGGGTGTCGTCGTTGTAAGCCCTCACGAGACTCTAACTCGTCCATTAGGGACATCTAGGTGTTTAAAAGGCTTGTTGCATACGCTAAATGCAATCATGATCCCTACGAAAGTGGCTTAGATAGTTTTTATATATTTTTTTTTTTTTCAGTTTAGTTTTTATTTCATTTTTGCGCTTGAATTGCTAGGGACTAGCAATAAGCTGGTTGAGGTTGTGATAAGTGCATGAAAATGTACTTCGAAAAATCACTTATTCGGGTTTATTGTTAAGTATTTAGTAATATATTTATATTTTATTATACGATTTTTATTATTATATTAATTTAGAAAATGTTTATTATTTATGTTAATTTAGTAATTTTTCTCTTTAATATTTTAGGAATTGGAAAGGAAGCAAAAAGAGAAAGTGTTGACCAAGAGAGAGAGCTGAAACACAGGAAGCAGGGCCCAAGATTTAAATAATTAGGGTTTCAAATTTTCCACATGTAAACATGAATATTAAAAGAAAAGGTTATTGTGTGCATATTAAAGAAAATTGGTTGCTGTGCATATTAAAGAGGAAAAGTAGTTTTTGACGTGAAGGCATTAAAAAGAAGCTTCAACACGCAAAGTAAAGAGGAAGGCGGCTGGGTGCATACTTAAAAAATTTAAATAAAAAAAAAGAAGCAGGGAGCGCAAAAAAAAAAAGAATAAATATTAAAAGCTGCTGCGCGTGAATCAGAAATTAAGGAAAGCTGCGTAAAGGAAAAAGCAGCAGAGCTGAACGCAAAACTGATATAATAAACCAGGGCCAAGACAAAAAAATCAGAAGCAGGCCGAGAGTTTGAGAGAAAAAAAGAAGCTGATCACGTGAAACTCTAGGAGGCCGAGAGTTGAAATAAAGAAGAATAATTAGAAAACTGGGACGTAGAGCCACGATAATTCTGAAAGACATATCTCTCCAATCCCAAGCTATCTTTATTTCTTTTATGAAGAACTAATCTCCTAAGCAAAGTTAGGGATGAAATCTTATTTTTAATTTCTATTATATATGTTATTGATTCTTGTATGAACTTAATCCGTTTAATATAATTGAGGTTTATTATTCTTTATTATTTTACGATTATTTAGCCCGGAGATTGTGTTTTGTCAAATCACATACACATCCAGTCATGCTTCTTCTATGTGAGATTTGCGAACTCAGTTGTGACTGGTAAAAGTTATTTTGTGTGTTAGTCTTCTGCTGCAGTATTGCCTGAGGGTATATTATCGACGTTAGATAACTCGTAACGATGACTTTTTTGTGCTGTTAACATAGAGAAAATAATCATTAATTACCTTAGACTTTAATATGCGTAGAATGAATATTTTGCGGTTGTTGGTTTGGGATGTGAAACCCTCAACTGAGTAATAACGGAAATAAAAACTAAAATAGAAGTTTGATGGAAGAGGGATTCCCAATGATTTGATGTTTATCTCTACTGTTATCTTTTATTATCTTTTCATTATTTTATTTATCTTTACTTTAATTATAAATTTTATCGTTTTATTTATTTAAGTTACTGTTGACATTTTTGTTGGATTAAATTAGTTCATGTAACCTTCTGTCTGAGGAATCGACACCCCACCTATACTGCGATAACCGCAAGTTATTTTTGGGCTTAATCATTTGTTATTCATATTTTTTATCTATTTATTGTTATTTTTTTATTTCGCCTTTATTTTATTTGTTCATTTTGGTGATTATCCTTATATGCATTATTATATTATTTCATGTCTATTTTTTTGATTTACATTGAATTAATATTTATGTGTGTTATTATCTCATGCGGTATATCGGATGGAAACCCAGACGTAAATTCTGTAGCCAAATCCGAATGGACGGTAGTTCAGTTTGTTGGGTTTCGACCATAGTCCCAAGATCATTCAAGCAATGAAATCAATGTGAATACAATAAAGAAGTATGGCAGAATCATACTTACCAAGATCAAATGTGAGATGCGTCGAACAACAAAACTTTTTGCTCCTCCTTGGAAGCTCTCGACCATGTCCAACTTTGTGCTCCATTTGTGTTCTTCAACCTCCATGGAAATGATCTTCAAGCTCCAAGCTTTGGAATGGATTCCATGCTCAAGGGTAGGTTTCCCTATCACCTTTGTATGCCCTCTAAAGTGTGGTAGCACATTGGAAAAACTTGCCACAATTTTTCCCTATGTTCCTTCATAATCTCGACCAAGCCAAGAATTTGCGAAAGAAAATGGCCCTTGGCCGAATTGGGAGAGAAGGAGAAGAAGGCTTCTTGGCCGAATAGTGTAGTGAGAGGAGGAGAGAAGGTTGTGTTGTGTGTTGTATATCTAATACACAAAGTTTGAAAGTCAAATACCAATATTAAAATAACGGTAAATGTCTTTCAAGTCACACTTGAGTGATTTATACTCAACCATCAATCCATCACTCAAAAGTGACTTAACTGTTAGGCAATTATGACCCATAGCGTCACTGTTTGTACAGATAATGGTGTTGTTGTACAAATTAACTATGTGACAAGAAGATTGCACTCTTATCATTTGTGATTAGATCACCTAGATGTATAAATGATATGAGGTCTTTATGATTTGTTCTTGGATTGAGATGATATGAGACAGTATCAGTCCTCGAAGGATTAATCATTAAATATCCCTAGTCGTAGTATTATAGAGACTGGACATCGATAATGCGGAATAGACTAGTATTACACTTGTGCGTGTTATGGAAGCGTAACAACATATTTCTTATATATTTTAGGTATTGGATACTCATGCAAGTGTAATAGGAGGTTGTGTTTACCGATGGTACGGAAACAGCTTCGCTCTGGATAGACCCCTCGGAATTCCATTGGTAGTATGATTACGTGTCTATGGAAGTCCGAAATCAGGGTAGGTGTATTTGGTCTTAACTTGCACCTCTAATACTTGCGACAATCAATATGATTTGGTTTTGGTCGTCCAGGGCTTTAACCGGTTCTGTGTACGCCTCTGCTGGGTATATTGAGAATCGTAGTGTATTAGGTGTGATGTCAAGACGGAAGTATCACTCTAGTCATAGTGGAGATGATGTCACGTAGGATACGGAACTAGTACTCTTAAGTACTGCAGTCATCGGGATGATATGACTAGTTCATGTTCATCCGATTATAGAGACTAGTTACCAGACATCCGACATGAGCTTCGTACGGGGCAGACACAATTCCAGCCCCAGGGCTAGCACATGACACCTGATACTGGATCACAATACGCAATACTACGTATACTACGTCTGACATAGATTATATATTCCAGTAAGAATATTTTTGGAGAATTGGGTAGGCACGGTGCTTTGCTAGAAGCCAACCATGTCTTGTAAATCGATAAGCACGTGGTACGAGGTACGCACGTATTCGGATATCTGATGACCGTATTTACTACCAACATATCCAGGGATCTCTTGTGTCGCTTCCCAAAGATTCACCAATGAAAGTTGATTTAAACTAGAATTAATCTGGGATTAATTGAGAGAGAAAATTAATCTGGGATTAATTGAGGCTTTATTTAATCTGGGATTAAATGTGTTTGGAAGAGAGAGAATGCGATTAATTTGGAATTAATTGGTAAAATAAATTTAATAGTTAAATTTGATTTTTCTATTTAATTTATTCGTATGGGCTAAAATTAATATATTAGATATATTAATATGAATTGGATTTCATTACGAAATTAAAGTCGAACTTTAATACGAACGAACAAATTAATTTAGAATTAATTCGTAAACTACGTTCGTAATATATTTGCGAGACATCGTTATTTAATTAAATTAGATTTAATTATTTAGCGAAGAAAGTTCGTTTAATCGGATTAAACGGATTCGAACCACGGTAAATTTTCGTAGAGACATTTGAATTTTGAATTCAAATGTGGGGCCCACTTCACATGTGTGAAGTGGTAGTTGAGAAAGCGGTTGGCAATTAAGCCAATACCACTTGCTTTTCAACTACATGGTTTTGGTTTTTAGAAAACCAAGAACCAACTACCAATTTTGGGTGAAAAGGGTAAAACCCTTTACCAAACCTAACTCTCTCACTTCCAACAAAACACACACAAGCAAAAGACTCCCAGTTTGGGCGTGAACATCCTCCTCTCATCTCTTTGATTTTGTTGCAATTTCAAAGGACCTAGCACTTCAAGGAATCAACTAAGGTGATAGGGAAACCAACTCAAAGCTTGGAATCAACACAAAGGAAGGATCTTGGAGATCTTCTTCTCAAAAATTTAAAAGCTCAAAACCATTCAATGTAAGTAATTCCGCAACTTATAATGAATTTATGAACTCCTTTTCTTGCTTATTAGATCCTTGGCATGTTCTAGGAACACTAATAATGGTATCAGAGCCAATTTTAAGCATGGAAATTTTAGGGTTCATGAGACTAAAATTTGGGGCTTTTGTGTTTTGAGCATGATTCCTTCAAATTGATGTTTTGAGCATGTTTAGAATATGATAACTTAGAGTTATGCATGATTACATTTGAAATACATTGATTGGATCAAAAATTAAAAATTTACTCCCTTGGCCGAATATAGTAGTGAATAGTACTGCAGTTTTATTTTATTTTTTGTAACATGAAATGATGTGTTTAAATGCATGTTTAAATGTTGATTGTTGGTTTGATTGGATTAGAATCAAAGTTAATAAAGTTCATGTTAAAATCAAAGAGCATGTTGAGCATGAAATGATGAATTTTGAATTCAATTTGTGTTGAGCATGAAATGATGTGTTTTGGCTTCAATTTGTGTTGAGCATAAATTGATGGATTAAGCATGATTAATTAAGTTAATTGGTATTTTGGAAATATTGAGTTTAATTAATTAATCATGGCTAATACACTTTAATTTAAATAAGTGTGATATTTGGAATATTATAATTATGTTAATAAGCATTTAATTATGAATTGGGCTAAAAGTGTGTATTTGGGCTTAATGGGCTTGGTTTGACCAAGTTTGGTTTTGGACTTTTGGATTGGATCCAATTGGGCCCAAAACCAATTCCACAAAGTCCAAATACATCACTTGGCCCTTTAAAGAATTTAATTGGGCCTAATGGGCCTAAATTAATTTGTAGGCAATAGGGGGATTCCTATTGGGCCTTGGCATTTTGGGTTTGACCCATTATGGCCAAAGCCCATGCATTAAGAATTAATTAAAAACCCATTGGACTTTAATTAAAAATGACATTAGATGTTATTGGGCCTTTGAGACCCATTAAGATTGGATTTGGAATCCAAGTCTTTAAGGCTTATAAGTAAGTGTATATATTTAATTGGGAATTAAATTGGAATTAGTATTGAATAAAAATAAATTGGATTTCAGGTTGTAGTTCAATATAATTCAAGAATACTTACTTTGAGTATTTATTCTTAAACGAGTTTGACTCGCGCAAATCAAATCGTTGTTTGAACATTGGATGATCATTAATTCAAAGATTAATTAATTGGATTAGATTGATTGAATAACATGATTTGTATGAATACATGAATGTGTTGTATGAATAATGTATATCAGATGGATATTAGAAGGGTGAGGGCAATTTTGGAAATTGTTGTAATAAATTTAGAATTTATTTAAATTGGACCTGCGTGTCCATCCTATTACCTCATTTCTCTTCTCACCTATTCCCCTCAATGTAAATGAGGTTTCTTTAGAAGTGTTATGAAATTGGGTAGAAGTTGTGCTAGCGGGAGAGAGGAAATGGAGAGATTTGTTCTAGGAACAAAATGTGTTAAGTATCCATCCGCATATCATTATTATATTTATTTACGTTCCTTATTATGCTTTTAAAATGCATGTTTAAGGGTGTATGATGATGAGACCTTAATAAAGATAATAAATTGGTTGCCAATTTATGCGAAAAACCCTCAAAAAATATTAAGCGTTTTTCCTTCCATTAAGTGACTCTTACTCAAGATCCAAGGTTGGCATTGGTTTGTTGGCCAAAGTCAAGACATTTGTCAATCGCGGATGTGTTTGAATCATGAAGGCTTTATTCCATATCGGTGTTTTGTTTAAGTTGTGATTTATTGGCCAAAGTCAAGATCACTTCTTGTCCATCGACATTGATTACGAAGCTTTCCAATGTCAATGGGTTCCGCTTAACTGGGATCATTAAGTTTATTTTGCCAAAGCCAAGGCTTAATTGATTCAGAGGAAAAAAGGTTAGGGAATATATTGGATATATTGGCATATATAAGATATATGTTTCGGACTTGGATGTCCACCTACTGGATCTAGGAATTGGATGGGATCCAATTGATCTTAGTGATCTACCTAGTTAAGTATCATACAATTTGTTGGCCAAAGTCAAGATTGTGTGTTATTTAACGGGATCCTAGTGTTGGATAATATGACCCATAGCGTCACTATTTGCACAGAACATTGTGTTGTTGTAGCAAATTAACTATGTAACAAGGAAATTGCACTCTCGTCATTTGTGATTAGATCACCATAGATATATAAATGAAGAGAGGTCCCTATGATTAGTTCCTGGATTGAGATGATATGAGACAGTATCAGTCCACGAAGGATTAATCATTAAATATCCCTAGCCGTAGTATTATCGAGACTGGACATCGATAATGCGGAATAGGCTAGTATTGCACTTGTGCGCGTTGTGAGGGCACAACGGCATAGTTCTCATATATATAAGTGTTGGAGACTTATGCAAGTGCGATAGGAGGTCGTGTTTCACCGATGGTACGGGAAACAGCTTCGCTCTGGATAGACCCCTCGGAATCCCATTGGTATTATGACTATGTGTCTATGGGAGGCCGAAATCAAGGTAGGTGTGTATAGTCTTAACCTGAGACTTGCATCGCTAATACTTACGATAATCGATAAACTTTGGTTTTGGTGGTTGGGGGCTTTGACTGGTTCTGTGTTCACCACTTCTGGGTTTATCAGAGAGTCGTAGTGTATTGGATGTGATGTCGAGACGGAAGTATCACTCCAGTCATATTGGAGATGATGTCACGCAGGATACGGTACTAGTGCTCTTGAGTGTTGCGCAACCAATCGGGATATTGTGACCAGGTCATGTATATCCGATTATAGAGACTATATTACCAGACATCCGATATGTGTTTCGGACGGGGCAGACACTTATCCAGCCCCAGCCCTAGCACGTGATTATCCGATACTGGGCCGATACGCACAATACTTAGTATACTACGCTTGATATAGATCTATATATTCCTATAAGAATATTTCTGGAGAATTGGGTAGGCATGGCGCTTTGCTAGAAGCCAACCTTATCTTGTAAATCGGTATGAACGTAGTACGAGGTACTTTCGTGTTCGGATAGTCCGACGACCGTATTTACTGCCAACATATCCGGAGATCTCATGGGTCGGTTCCTGAAGATTCACCGATGATGTATGACTCACACTTTATTAATCTGGGATTAATTAGAAGAGAGAGATAGAATTAATCTGGGATTAATTCAATGAGAGAGAAAATTGATCTGGGATTAATTGCGGAGATATTTTATCTGGGATAAAATATTAATTAAAGAGAGAGAACGATTAATTTAGAATTAATCGATAAAATAATATATCTGATATATTATACGAAATTGGATTTCGACGCGGAATTAAAATTGGATTTTAATTCGGGCGAACGAATTAATTTAGAATTAATTCGTTAGCGACGTGAATAGTGATTTCGCTAGGCGTAATCATTTAATTACGACGCGACGGAAAATTCGTTAATTTAGAATTAGCGAACCCGAGCCCGAGAGTGATTGCGAGCGCATTCGCATTTCGAATTCGAGCGCGGCACGCAAGTCACATCAAGCGTCAAATCACTAGTCGCATCAATTGTCAAATCACTTGTCACTTTGAGTGATGTGATGTGACATGACATGTTGTCACTTTAATAAAGTGACTTGATGTGAATAGTAAAAAGTGATGGGAATAAAGTAGATATGACTTGTACCTTTTGCTTTTGCCTTTTGACTTTTTTACTTTTTTGAAAAGTAAAAGTGGTATATGTTTTATTTTATTTATTTACTTGGAAAATAAGAATAATAAAATGATATATACAAAAGGCATTATTTTCTCTCTCCTCCAAGGGCAATTTACATTTTTTGATGAAAACCCTTTTCCCTCTCCTTTTATTTTCTTCCTCACGGCATTGAGCTTTTTCCCTCTCCAAAAAATTTTGGTTTGACCGAATTCAAGGAAGAAGGAGAGTGCTAGCACACCTTGGGTTTATACTATGGTGATAGGGAAGTGTCTTCATGAGCTTGGATTTATTTTTGGAGCTTGAAGCTTTGAGCTTCTATGGAGTTCTACCATGGCCGAATCTTTGAGGTTCAACAAGGGCCAAAACCGAGCAGTCCAAAGCAAGGAGGAGCCTTGGGCGAGCATATGGAGGGAGCTTGAAGGCTTGTATTCTTCATTTTCATCAAAACCCATCAATGTGAGTATGTATTCCGCCTTACTCCTTGATGTATTCATGTGTTTTTATGCTTGATTTGGATGATTCTTGGACCTAATTAGAAACTCAACACCTAGCCCATGAGGAAACTAGGTTTCCCGAGTACTCAACAGAGGGTTAGAGGCTCACCGAAAAATAATGAGAGGTAAGTATTAGATTTGTAATTTCGTTTAGATACTTGCCATACGCGCTCATTTCATTATTCGACAATATATACAAACGTAGTTTTAATTAAACAGTTGGACTGTATTCAAACTATTTCAAAGTATAGTTGATTTTATAATTGGATTATAGTAATCAATATAATTTAGGATTATAAGTCGCTAAGGCTCATTAATAAAATGTAGTTATTTAATTTGGAATTAAATAGTGAATTAGTATTGAATATGAATTAAATTGGATTTAATGTTGTAGTTTGATATAATTCAAGAATTCGTACTTTGAGTACTTATTCTTAAAACGAGTCGGATTATGAATAACGCAAGATATTTAACTTGCAAATCAAATCGTTATTTGAACATTGGATGGTCATTAATTTCAGATTAATTAATTGGATTAGATTGATTGATAACATGTTTTGTGTGAATACATGGATGCGATGTATGAATAATGTATATCGGATGGATATTAGATGGGTGAGGGCAATTTTGGAAATTATTGTAATAAAATTAGAATTTATTTAAATTGGACCTGCGTGTCCAGCCTTTTATCTCTTTACTCTTTGTAATTCTTTTCTCACCAATTCCCCTCAATGTAAATGAGGTTTCTTTATTGTATTATGTAATTGGGTAGAAGTTAGAATAGTTCTAGCCGGGGAGAGGAAAGTGAGTGATTTGTTCTAGGAACAATTTGTGAGATATCCATCCGCATATCATTATTAAATTATTTATTTTATTATGATTTTAGAATCCATGCTTAAGGGTGTATGATGAGACCTAATTAAAGATAATAAATTGGTTGCCAATTTGCACGCGAAAAACCCTCATACCATATTAAGCGTTTTTCCTTCCGTTGATTGATTCTTACTCAAGATCCAAAGTTGGCATTGGTTTGTTGGCCAAAGTCAAGACCTTTGTCAATTGCGGATGTATTTGAATCATGAGAGTTTTGTCCCATATCGATGTCTTTTCCAAGTCGTGATTTGTTGGCCAAAGTCAAGATCACTTCTTGTCCATCGACATTGATTATGAAGCTTTCTATGTCAATGGGTTCCGCTTAACTGGAATCATTAAGCTTGTTGTGCTAAAGCCAAGGCTTAGTTGATTCAGAGTAAAAAGGTTAGGAAAATCTATTGGATATATTGGTATATATATGATATATGTTTCGGACTTGGATGTCCACCTACTGGATCTAGGAATTGGATGTGATCCAATTGATCTTAGAGATCTACCTAGTTAAATATCATACAGCATGTTGGCCAAAGTCAAGGTTGTGTGTTATTTAATGGGATCCTAGCCCACTAGGAAACTAGGTTTCCCGAGTACACCACAGAGGGTTAGAGGCTCGTCGAAAAATAGTGGGAGGCAAGTATTAAATTTGCAATTTCGTTTAGATACTTGCCAATACGCGCTCATTTCAATTTTAGTCATTATTTATTAAAAATATATTAGTTGGACTAATATTCAATTATTGTTTTAATTAAACAGTTGGACTGTATTCAAACTACTTCATTTATAATTGATTATATAATTGGATTATAGTAATCAATATATTTGAATTTTACCGATCATTTATAGTTGATTATATAATTGAATTATAGTAATCAATATATATTTTATTTTAACCAATAAAATTGTAATTAGTTATATAGTTAGACTATAGTAATCATAAATTAGATTGTACCTGAAATCGTTGATTGGATAGTTAGACTATTGTAATCAAGATAACTGAAAGATTAGTGTTTAAAACATAATCCTGGGTGATAATGTGTTTAAACGACTTTAATTTTTCAAATTAGGAATAAAATTTCAGGATGGTCCTGGAAACTAATAAGTTACTTTATTTAATAAAATAACATATTAGGCCTAAGCCCAGAGTTAAGCAAATAATAGAGCATGATCTTTGGAAGATTCATGTGATGATAACTTTAGTGCTTAATCCATTATACTTGTCAATAAGGACTCCTTAATTTCCTAATCTACACTAAGGATTAAATCCTTAAAGTATGATAAAGAAATTGAAGGATCTTCATAGATCTATTCTTAGATCTTAGAAGTATTAAATTACAATTAATAACTCTTGGAGAGTTAATGGCTATTCTCAATGAGATAAAGCCAAAGTTTGCAATAAGGCAAGTAGCGCAAGGCGCACCTTACTTCGACATTCCAGAAACCCAAGGCTTGGCCAAAGGCTTCTAAAATGTAGAAAATGGCAAAGGCAAAATCATTATTATCTTCTAGGAAGATAAAAGACATATCCCAAGATTTCTGCTTAAATTGTGGCAAATGGGATCACTGAAGAGTGACTAACGTATGGACAAAGCAGACATGAAGGAATTGAAGACAAGCAAGCTTCTGACTTCAAATATGTTTGTCACAAATATGTTCACTACTAGTATTAAAATTGGATTTTAAATACTAAGTGTGATACATAAATATGCATTGATGTGCAGAATCTATTATGAGTGGGATACTGACTTCAATTGAGATTAATCTGCGAATCAGAAATGGGACGACAGTCGCTGTTTCAACCTTAGAAACCTAAGTTTAGGAACTACCCTTTGGGTTTGAACTTAAATTAGGAAACAGTTGTAATGTAACTAGTTTGACTAGAAATATTATCTCTATATCGAGTATAACTCGTTGCGAGTATACCTTTATATTCTAGAACACTAAAATGTTTTATTTTATAAAGATGATATTGAGATAAACACATTAGATGTGAATAACAGTATTTATATTTTGAATATAAATAAATCTCAAACATATAACATGACAAAGAAGTAGCTCGAACTGATTTGATCAGATAAAACTTATATGTGGCAGTGTTGTCTGGGACACATTAAACAGACTCGTATATCCACACTTTTGAAGAGTGGATACTAGGACGGATTTGATTCCAATCAAATAATGTCTATGAATCTAGTTTATTAGGTAAAGTACCTAAAATACCTTTTACTTGGTAAAAGTGTAAGTGTCATCGATCTGTTAGCCCTCGTTCATAGTGACGTAAGTGGGCCCATATCTAGCTAGGCTATAGGTGGATATGAGTATTTCGTGACCTTTACGGATGTGGCATCGCGTTATGGTTATGTGTCTCTTATGAAACAAAAATCGGAAACTTTTAGAGTTTCGACACGAAGTAGACAAACAGATTGTTTAAAGTATCAAAACCATCACAGTAAGACCGAGATGGAAAATACTTAAGCAATAAGTTTCTCAAATACTTGAAAGAGTATAGTATTCTTTCAATGAGGACTCCTCCCGGAACGCGTCAGTTTGACGGTGTGTCCGAACGGAGAAATTGAATTTTATTGGACATGATAAGGTTAATCATGAGTCACTCTGAGCTACCATTTTCCTTCAAAGGATAAGAATCAAACACTGCAATACTTATTTTGAATAAGGTTCCATGAAAATCTGTTTGACAGATTTCATATTAGATATGAACAGGAAAGAAACTGGGTTTTCTCATTCCTGTTAATGCTAAGCATATGTTTGGATGATACCAAACAAGAACCCAAATTGGATAAGTGCCAATTGTAGGTTATCATAGGGAAACCAAAGTATAATACTTATACATCTCACATGAGAACAATGTGATTGTTTCTCACCATGTAGTTTTCCTAAGAGGAATATTGATATGCAGTGGTAAGTGGGAGGATAGTAAAACTCGATGAAAAATCAGAGTTTACTGTTCAAGACACCAAGTCCTTAATGGAACATAAACAGTTCATCAATGATGAAACTGTACCAATAATCTTCGAATACACAAGAACCGCGTAAGTCGGAGAGAGTCAGAAAACAACCTGAGTATGAGTTTCTGATCTCACCTTATAAAGATGTCAATCTTATTGAGGAATACGAACTAACTACGTATGAGGAAGTGATACAAGGTATCGACTCCCTATTATGGAAAAGTGCCATGAATCTGAAATGGATTCCATGTATACCAACTATGTTTGGACGTTAGTTGTTGTACCGTAAGGCATTGTGCCTATTAGTACTATATAAGTCTTCAAGGAAGACATGCGTGGATGGCAGCATACCAACGTACTAATCTAGGCTTGTAGCGGAAAGGTATCGTTATCAACATTGTGTTGATTACAATGAAATCTTTCACCTGTTGCCACGTTAAATCCATTTGGATAATGCTTACTGATGCTGCATGTTTCATTTATGAAATATGGCAGCTGAACGGGAAAATCACTTTCCTGAATAGGAAACCTTTTGGAGGATGTTGTACATCCTGACAGTTTTGTCGTACCAAACTAGCAAACGAGGTTTGCAGGTTGTTCGATCCATATAGGGATTGAAGAAAGCATTTAGTTCTTGGAACTGATGTTTTGATATAATCATAATGGTATATGATTTAATTCAAAAAAAAATATAATTCTTGTGTATATAAGAGGGTTAGTGGGAGTGCACTAACACTAAATATCCTAATAATGATGATATGTCATTTCTTGGAAATGATATTCCCATATTACAATCGGTGAAAGCTTGGCTTTCATGAAAATTCTCCATAGAATTCTTGGGAGAAACAACCTTTATTCTAGGAATAAAGATCTACTGGGATAGATTTAAAGTTGTTAACACTCTCTGAGAAATCGTACATTGAAAAATGTACGTTACCTGGTGTCTCATATGCTTTGAACATATGGAGTCACAAATAGGTCAATCCAAGTGATAGTCACTGGATTGATATTAAGAACATCCTTAGTATTTTAGAGAACTAAGGATGATGTCTTAAACTATGGAGAAGAAGAACTTGAAGTGACTGGGATCACTGCTGAAAGTTTCCTAACCGATAAAAACAACGATACTATACAATTTGAATAACGGAACAGTGAGCTGGAAATCTTCCAAGCAAGATAATGTTACCGAATAAACAACAAATGCGGGTTATTACTGTGGCTGAGGCAGCAATAGAAGCCATTTCGTTCAATAGTAAATCTAATTAGATTAGATATAGTTCTGTTAACAGCTGAGCTAGGCGTCAGTACAGGCTAAAGAATTATTGGTCTCATCAACGATCCAGGTATATACTTTGAATATTCATCTGATTCGTTCAGATCATACATCGTGGCGATGTGATAATCGTATAAATCACATCAGACGATAATCATGCAAATCCGCTGAAGAAAGCCTTTCCTCAGCAGTTGAGCGAACCGTACATAGTTTGGGTGTAAGACACTCGAGTGACTGGCTATAGGCCAAGTGGGAGATTGTTGGGCAATTATGACCCATAGCGTCACTCTTTGTACAGATCATGGTGTTGTTGTACAAATTAGCTATGTGATAAGAAGATTTGAATCTTATAATTTGTGATTAGATCACATAGATGTATAAATGATAAGAGGTCTTTATGATTAGTTCTTGGATTGAGATGATATGAGACAGTATCAGTCCTCGAAGGATTAATCATTAAATATCCCTAGTCGTAGTATTATTGAGACTGGACATCACGATAATGTGGAATAGACTAGTATTACACTTGTGCGTGTTATTGAAGCGTAACAACATAGTTCTCATATATTTGGGTATTGGATACTCATGAAAGTGTAATAGGAGGTTGTGTTTATCGATGGCACGGAAACAGCTTCGCTCTGGATAGATCCCTCGAAATTCCATTGGTAGTATGACTACGTGTCTATGGAAGTCCGAAATCAGGGTTAGTGTATTTGGTCTTAACCTGAGACTTGCACCGCTAATACTTGCGACAATCAATATGCTTTGGTTTTGGTCGTCCAGGGCTTTAACTGGTTTTGTGTACGCCTCTGCTGGGTTTATTGACATCGGAGTGTATTGGGTGTGATGTCAAGACGGAAGTATCACTCCAGTCATAGTGGAGATGATGTCACGTAGGATACGGAACTAGTACTCTTAAGTACTGTTGTCATCGGATGATATGACTAGGTCATGTTCATCCGATTATAGAGACTAGTTACCAGACATCTGACATGTGCTTCGTACGGGGCAGACACAATTCAGCCCCAAGACTAGCACGTGACACCTGATACTGGATCGCAATACGCAATACTACGTATACTACGTCTGACATAGATTATATATTCCAGTAAGAATATTTCTGGAGAATTGGGTAGGCACGGTGCTTTGCTAGAAGCCAACCATGTCTTGTAAATCGGTAAGCACGTGTACGAGGTACGCACGTATTCGGATATCGATGATCGTATTTACTACCAACATATCCAGGGATCTCTTGGTCGCTCCCAAAGATTCACCAATGACAGTTGTTTAACTAGAATTAATCTGGGATTAATTTAGAGAGAGAAAAATTAATCTGGGATTATTGAGGCTTTATTTAATCTGGATTAAATGTGTTTGGAAGAGAGAGAATGCGATTAATTTGGAATTAATGGTAAAATAAATTTAATAGTTAAATTTGATTTTTCTATTTAATTTATTCGTATGGGCTAAAATTATATATCGGATATATTATAATATGAATTGGATTTCATTACGAAATTAAAGTCGGACTTAATACGAACGAACGAATTAATTTAGAATAAATTCTTAAACTACGTTCGTAATATATTTGTGAGGCATCGTTATTTAATTAAATTAGATTAATTATTTAGCGATGAAAGTCATTTAATCGATTAAATGGATCCGAGCCGCGGTAAATTTTCGTAGAGACATTTGAATTTTGAATTCAAATGTGGGCCCACTTCACATGTGTGAAGTGTAGTTGAGAAAGCGGTTGGCAATTAAGCCAATACCACTTGCTTTTCAACTACATGGTTTTGGTTTTAGGAAAACCAAGAACAACTACCAATTTTGGGTGAAAAGGGTAAAACCCTTTACCAAACCTAACTCTCTCACTTCCAACAAAAC